>JAGDFM010000285.1:1798-51810 GCA_019155715.1 Phytophthora pseudosyringae | reverse complement strand
GTCCTTTCAACACGAAGTGATACGGTTCAGTGTTCATGGCGACGAAACCTGGCCCTTTCCTCGAATAAGCCAATTTCACCATCAAACTGATCAAGGAGCTGCTAAACCGAGAGCTAACGACCACCCTCACTTTCACTGACAAGTCTGTTCTTGAAGTCACATCTGCAGTCTACCTGAATGCCATGAGCTGTACTAAAACCACTTCCAAGATGAGAATCACGATGAATAAGGCCGTGCAAGCGAAGCCATCCAAGACACAAGTCCAAGAGACACACGAACGACGTAGATCAATGGAGGTCCGCAGCTTGTATATACTTTTAAATATCGGACCTACGTTTCCAATCACTCGACCCAGCCAGGTCACTCATCTTGCTCATGCAGACCAGCTCTGCCCTGGCCGGATGAGTGCCCTTCCTCGGCACTGCTCGGCGTCTCTGCAGCCAGCTTCTCTTTCCTCCACTCACGCAATGCCGAGCTTTTCCTTCCCGAGCTCGTAGCACGAGATCATGATGGCGCAGGACGGCGCCACGCGTGCGAGGCGTGCGCTGAGTCCCGTGAAGGCTCCGCTCACGCCCTTGCTGGCCATTACCTGTCTAAGCACCACCATCCCGGACGGCTGCGATCCTTGCGCCGTCATGGACACCTGCTGCAGCGTCTTCACCACATCGAAGGGGGTCGTCACTGAAGCGGCAACGGCTCCCGACACCGCCCCACACGCGAACGCCCTCTGCGTCCTCGACAGCTCTCCCTCGGCCGAAGAATTCAGCTTTCTCTGCAGATTCTCGTACGACGTCCAGTAGATCGCCGAAAAGGGCACGTCCCGCGCGAGCGTCGCCCCCAGTCCATTCAGCAGCGACGCGTACCCGCCGCGCCGCACTGCCTGCTGGAACGTGGTCACGAGACTGGCGCCTGCTTTCTCGCCCTGCATCCTCGTGCGGATCAGCTCGATGGGCGACGTGATGGACGCCGCGACGATCCGCGCCGTGGTGCCGGCCATCAACGGCACGAGGACCTCCACTGCCGGGAACCTCTGACGCCCCTCGCGCAGCAGCAGGTCGTACGACATGTAGTACAGCACCGTGGACGGCACGGCGATGACCATGGCGGGGGACAGGCCCGCGAACAGCCCCTTGAGCCCCTCGGTCCGGAAGATGTGGCGCAACGCGTGGGACGTGCCCTGGAGCTGCAGAGGCGCCACGGCCCGCGAGCAGGACATGCGCACGGCTGGGAGGGCCGAGCCCCCGCGTCGCGAGGCCTGCAGCTTCTCCACGGGGCGCGTGAGCGAGCGGTTGCACACGCAGCGGCTGCGGCAGCGGCACTGCTCGACGGCGGTGGCCACGGACGTGCCGACGCTCGAGTGCGTCACGCGCAGGTCGGCCAGCGCCTTCGACGGCGGCAATTGGATCTGCGACTGGATGCGCACCTTGGCCACGTCCAGCGGCGTCACGAACAGCGACGTGAGCAGCGCGCCCGAGGACGCCGCCGCGGCCTTCTTGAGGGTGTCCTCGGCCTTAACCTCCATCTTGACTTGGCTCGAGTATGCGCGGGCAACTTGGCAAGTGGGCGGCTGCAAGAGGAGGCCCTCTACAGCGGCAGGTATTGCGCCAATCAGCGTGTGACCACGCGCGCAGAGCCAATCACGGCGGCGTCCGTTGCAAACACCGTGATTGGAAGACTCTCCAGAGGCCATATTATAGATCCTTATTAGCAGGGATCCAACTTGATAATGCTGACTAGGACTGCAGTTTTTCGCCTTTAAGTTCCGGTGGTCTACCACAATGGTCACTATGCAAAGGTTTGGCGCTATCATTTCGATACCAACACGGCGTTAAACAGGAATGATTGCTTGGAAGTTGAAGTCATGTGCTTGACCAGGACTGATCAGCTATCGCCGCTAGAGCTCGTTGCGGCTGGCCTGCAGGCGTCTCGTCTGCACGGTTTTGTGCATATCGTGAGCCAGGGACTGCAGGAAGCGCAGCGGCATGCCGCGCGCGATGAAGCCTCGGTACACGATCTGCTCTTCGTCCACCAGTCCTTGCTGCCTGCGCAGCTCCGTGACCGCGTCCGTCAGGATCCGCTCGTCCTCCGCGTCGATCTCCTCGTCCAGCGGGTTGAGCGTCTTGAGCAGGAACCTGCAGCAAGCGCTCGTTAGTAGCGAGTTCAGTCCAGCTCGCTTGGCAACGACGTACTGGTACAGGTCCTCCACGTGGATGTAGTTGTCGCGGTACCGCGACGTGTCTGCGACTTGGTCGTAGGACCAGTCGATGATCTTGTCGAGCACCTCTTCGTTCGCATATTCGGCGTTGAACGCGACCAGCTCGACGTCCGTCAGGCCTGGGATGACCGGGAGAGCTTCTTCCTCTTCATCGCCGTCGGCTGACTGGCTGCCTTGTTCCTCCTGAGAAACCCGCAAGTTAGTTCCCGAATTCGTGAACGTGGAGAGCAATACCATGTACGAACCAGTCTCCGCTGCATTTCGATATACGAGTCGTAGGCATCATCTTCGTCCTGGGGGACGTCGTTCTCGTTTACCTCCTGCGCAGAAATTGCCGCATCAGACAAGCACAGCCGTGTAACTAATTCAATAGTATGGACAAAGCATGCCCAGCTCTTCGAACCTGCTTGTCACCCCCCGAATAGTCAGTTTGCTCCATCTCGCTGGCTTCCACATCCTCCTGTGGTGTATCCCCGCCGTGATCAGGGTCTTGGGATGCCTCTTCGCGTTCTCGTCTCTCGATTTCCTCGAGTGTACGCTGTTTCAAAAGGTTTGTAAGATATTTCACGGACAATAGTAAACTAGGCCATCGAAGACGCACCTGCCACCGCTCTTCTTCTTCCAAGGCCAGTCGTTCTCTAGGAGACATCTTCCTTTCGTACGGTGGGTCATCATCATCGTCTTCTTCCTCGTTGAGCTGCTCCGGTCCGGCTTCTTCCTGTGCGACAGCCACTTTAGTCGCGCGTCCATTTCCAGCAAAGTTGCGAGGAGCCCGCACCTCAACTACAGTGTTTTCCTCCTTGTCTGCTTCATTCCACGTTGACAAATCTTCGTCACCCGCTTCAGCACTTGCAAAGTATTCTGTCCTTGGCAACTATCGTGCGCATCGATCAAATAACACAGTGAGTGAGTACTGCAAGCCGTGCGAGTTCCCATTGGAACGTCTCGCCCACGCCAATACCTGCAGCAGGGCGAGAAACAAAATAATCAATCGAAGGCGCATCGTTTCCTGTCGAGTGCAGATCCAAAAAATGCCAATCAAAAAGATATATTGGATCGAAAGGACGCGATAATCTTTTTTTTATCTGCTCACTCTCCTGTCACGTTTCCGACTGTACACACCACTACGGGCGAATTCGTTCATCTCTTTTTGGCTTGAAGGTGCTCAGGGTGGTGTACCCCTCGTCACCTTTGGCAGGGTCCCAGAAGAACTCGTAGCCCATCAACGGGGTCAGCGGCTGATCGTTCTTGAAGCGGGCAACAAGGTCCGGGTTCGACATGAACATTCGCGCGAAGCCCACGAGATCGGCTGAGCCGCTTCTCAGGACGCCCTCTGCAGTGTCTCTCGAGTAACCCTTGTTGGCAATGACAGTTCCCTTGAAGGCTTTCTTGGCATCGAAAGTGGACAATGGACGGCATTTTCCATGATAATGAGCATCGGCACCGACGCCCTCCCAGCCATCAAGGATGGCCAAGTACGCCAGTCCATGCTTCGATAGACGCTCGTACACGTACGTGAACATCTCGACATTGTCGACACTACCCATCCCCCCGTACGGGCTGTTGGGAGCCGTGCGAACACCGATACGGTCCGCCGGATACACCGTCTTCACCGCCTCAATGACGTCGTTCAGGAAGCGGTAGCGGTTCTCAAATGATCCACCATAGCTGTCCGTGCGCTGGTTCGTGCAGGATTGCAAGAACTGGTCGATCAAATAACCACCCGCTGCGTGCACCTCGATGCCGTCAAAGCCCGCCTCCTTGGCTCGCTCAGCACACGTATGCCACTGTTTCACCACCTCCGGGATCTCGTCGAGGGCCAAAGCACGAGCTCGCTCGTACCCCACGTGCTCTCCGTCTGCGTCGCGGGTTCTGCCAGTCGCATACAGCGTGGCAGAAGACGACACCACCTCGTTGTTGGCATGGAACGAGGGGTGAGACTGCCGACCCATGTGCCAGAGCTGCACGAAGATCTTGCCTCCCTTCTTGTGCACACGATCGACAACCTCCTTCCACCCCTGGACCTGCTCGTCGGTGTAGAGCGCCGGGGATCCATACCAGCCGAAACCCTCTTCGGAGATGGCGCAGGCTTCGGTGATGATGAGCCCGGCGTTGGCACGCTGCTCGTAGTAAACAGCATTGCGCTCCAGAGGTGCGTGCGTTCTGATATCGCTGCGAGCACGGGTAACAGGGCCGTGCACGATGCGGTTCTTGATCTCAAGTCCTTTGCCGACATGCAGTGGGGTGAAGAGGGTGTAGCTGTCCGTCTTGGGGGCCATGGTTTGGTAGAATGGCGAAGATTGTTCAGTAACTGGTCAATTGTGAAGTGTGTACTTGGCAGCGACGCGTACGCATGAGGCGTGCCGAAGTCCGCTCTGTTGGGGTTGGCATCGACCGACTGCCGAGTTTCTGACCTAAGCGCCACGATTGCGTCAGATAAGCCGTAACTAAGCTTACTCGACATCCTATTAGGGTGGAGTTGGTTGCCTCTATGTGGTGCAGACAGAGGAGGAAAATCTGACCTAAACAAGGCGTTTGCGTCAGTAAAAATGTAGCCATCTTACATGCGCCTGCTGGTAGAAACACTGTTCACCGATAGAGAGGAACCCACACGCGAAGGTGTTCGTAAATTGACTTGCAGGCTGCAAGTTGCAGCAGTACAATTGTCAGACTTATCGTCGTTCAAACATGATGCGGATAGTTTACCGAAAGCTCTACGTGCGTCTGATAATGCTAGGCGAACAGTCCACCGGTTCTCAGATATCCGATAATCGGACGCTCTGCGGAATAACACAACAACGATCTCTCTGCTCATGAAGCAGTCATCGAGCAGTTCTCGATTTGCGTAGCGGCAACCTGTCCGGTTCTCGAATGATGGCGATCTTACTACGGTATTTATGCTGGTTAGTTATTTTCAACGCGATACGGGCCAGGACGAAAGCCGGCCTCGTTCATTCGAGGTCTCACGTGCACCCGGACGTCTATCGCGCGCTGCAGGAAAAGGCTACGATTAACTTGATCGTGACGATGCGTGAAGGAACTACTGCAGCGATCGAAGAAGCCGATGTGCTTGCGCTGATATTGGGGTCCCATTCAGCATCGCGAGGGGCTCGAATAGAGCAACTCGTGGATTCGCTCAAGGTATCAGCGTCCCAATCACAACAGACAGTAATGAAACTTCTCGACGAAAAGGCCAAGACGGCCTCCACGTTTTCATTCTCCTCGACGCTATGGATCTCTAATCAAATCTACGTCGCAGATGCATCGATAGAGCTGTTGCGGCAGCTAGAACTGGAATCGTCGATCGCGGAAATCCACGATGAGCAGATCCTAACGATGGGAGACCACTTCAACGTGGAACACGCTGAGTCGGGGACAAAGATCCAGGCGTGGGGCGTCGGGAAGATCGGCACAGAGGCCGTGTGGGCAATGGGAATCGCGGGCGAGAACGTCACCATCGCAGCGATCGACACTGGCGCTCGTGCGTCGCACGAGGCGTTGCGATCAAACTTTCGGGGGGACTACGGATGGTTCGACCCGGAAACCAAAACCGCAGCTCCGTTTGACTTCTCAGGCCACGGAACACACGTTATGGGCTCGATTGTTGGAGTGAAAGGCATTGGAGTAGCCCCCAAGGCGAAGTGGATGGCTTGTCGAGGTTGTAGAAGCACAACGTCGTGCCTTGAATCCAGTTTGCTGGCCTGTGCTCAATATGTGCTTTGCCCTACAGATCCGATGGGCAAAAACGCAAATTGTAGCAAAGCCCCTCGCGTCGTCAACAATAGTTGGGGCGCCATTCATGGGGTCGCAAACTTCAGCGCTGTTATCGCGGCCTGGCAAGCAGCCGAGATTATCCCAGTTTTCGCCATTGGCAATTCGGGATCCGTGGACACTTGCGGGACGGTGGCCTCACCTGGAGATGCTAGTAGCGTCATTGGAGTTGGTGCAACAAGCTCCGAAGAGTGTCTGCTTCCTCAAAGCTCCACGGGGCCCTCGCCTGACGGACGCATCAAACCCGACATCGTAGCACCCGGGGCGAGAATTTATTCGGCTTGGTGGACTAGAGACAACGTGTACACGATCGCCTCGGGAACGAGCACGGCATCACCACACGTTGCTGGGGCAGTCGCACTACTACTCAGCGCACAGCCCGAGTTAACTTACGATCAGATTTGGCGCGCTATTGCTACGTCAGCAGTGAAGGGAGGAAGTATCGCGAACAATGCAGCGGGCCACTTATCCTGTGGAAACATCTCGGCTCCCGCGTTCCCGAACAACATTTTCGGCTATGGGCGGTTAGATGTCCAACGAGCAGTAGAAGCAATAACAACCGATTGAAATATGCTCAATCCCAATGATCAACCGAGTTTTCGTTTTCACTGTGAGGTTTCAGTACAGTCACTTGATGATCAACTGAGTGCCTTTTGTTACCCAAATTCCACGCTATTGCCCGATGGTCAGATGTCCTCTTCGCGCTTGATGTCACTTAAAGTTTGAAGACCCGATGGGCATTGCGGTCCATGGGGTTTGATGTCGCTTCCAGCACGGCCTAACAGGGTCGTACGATTCGGTTCTTGATCTCAAGTTCTTGTCGAGACGCAGTGGGGGTATGTACAACTATCAGTCTTGGAGATCATGAGCAGAGCCTGGTATCGCTGATGTCGTAGCACCTTCTGACGGAAAAGGCAAAACACGTGAGGGCAACGAAAGCTACGCCAGGCTCTGATGTGCTGTCTGCAAAAGATATATACATATACATGTACATGTAACTTCAACGCATGCAGCAATGTACCCATCTGTATCATGTTTATGCATGAATAAGTTGCCATAACCATGTTTTCGACTGCCACAATCATCGAGTTCACGTAGAACCCAGACGTTCGTTGGACTCTCACTTTGTAATTCGCATTACCCCAACAACCAATAGCCAAGCAGCATGTCTCCTCCTGAGAACTACAAGCTCTTCACGCCGCTCCAAATGGGCACCGACCTCGTGCTAAAGAACCGCGTCGTGTTTGGGCCCGCCACTCGCGCCCGCATCAACCCGGTCAGCCACGCACCCAACGAGATGAACGCTCTCTACTACGAGCAGCGCGCTAGAGCTGGTCTCACCATTTCGGAGGGGTGTGCCATCTCCGAACAGGGGTTCGGCTGGTATGGATCACCGGGCCTCTTCACCGACGAGCAGGCCGCTGGGTGGAAGGAGGTCGTCGACCGCATCCACCAGAAGGGAGGCAAGATCTTCGTGCAGCTCTGGCACATGGGTCGGCAGTCTCATCCTTCGTTCCATGCCAACAATGAGGTGGTGTCGGCATCGCCTACGGTTCTTGAAGGCAGCACGCGCAACGCCGACGGTGAGCGTACGGGCTTTGAGCGAGCTCGTGCCTTGACTCTCAACGAGATCCCCGACGTGGTGGAGCAGTACCGCAAATGCGCCGAGCTTGCCAAGCAGGTGGGCTTCGACGGCACCGAGGTTCATGCAGGCAGTGGGTACTTGATCGACCAGTTCCTGCAGTCCAGCACCAACGAGCGCACGGACCACTACGGTGGTTCGTTCGAGAACCGCTACCGTCTTCTTCACGAAATCGTGGAAGCTGTGAAAACGGTGTATCCGGCTGATCACATCGGTGTGCGCGTCTCCCCCTCGAGCAAGTACGGAGGCATGGGTAGCGTCGACAACACGGAGATGTTCACGTACGTATTCCAGCGCTTGTCGGAGCACGGTCTGGGGTACTTGGCGATATTGGATGGTTTCGGCTTCGGCTACTCGGACAAGAGCCGCGTGATGACTACGCTCGACGCCAAAATGCACTTCAAGGGGATCGTGATGGCCAACTGCAGCTACACGCGCGATACCGCAGAGGGGGTGGTTCACAGCGGAGCAGCTGACCTGGTGTGCTTCGTGCGAGGATTCATGTCGAACCCGGACCTGGTGGAGCGGTTCCAGAACGACTGGCCGCTCAACGACGAGCTTGGCTACGAGTTCTACTGGGACCCGTCGAAGGGCAAGGAGGGCTACATCACCCCCCCGTCGTACAAGCCGGGACACCCCTGCCCGCTGAAGAAGCTGATTCCAAACTTTTAAACGCGCCAGCGGTTGTTGCTAGCGCGAGGGGCTACGCACATGCATTGAGGTTTCTTGTGCCAAGCACTAATATTGGGTAAATCTTACCACCATGACTTCTGATGTAGGCGAGTTTGTACACGTAGCGATCTCCGAGCACAGATGGCTTTACCAATTCCAGAACTACAGTTTTGGTATTATGGTTTGGCATACAGGTGCCACACCCTATTCTGAACCAATTCACATGGCATCCGTAGCATGAAGAGTGAGTAGCGAACTTGCGTTTGCTCACGTGTGCAGCCAGATGTACTGAGCGTGGCGGACTGATGCCAGCAACTGATGGTTATCTTTCGTGGGGCGGTGCAAACAGGAACCACTGGGCTGGCCGTTTGATATGGGTCGGCTTGGCATACAGAGCGTTCGGGCTGGAGGAATGGCACCGGGTAGCAGCCAAAATTGACGGCAAGCGGGGCTGAGCTGCCGCTCAAACAATGTTCAGTCGTGCAGTCGCGAGACGCACTACCGGATATACGTTTGTTGAACTAACGGGCAACGCGCAAACCAAGCAGCAGACCACCGGACGCGGTTGCTCGTGCACGGAGGTCGCAGCCTTCCAACCACTGCGCATGTATGGCCAATCTTGTAGCAAGAACTGTACTAGCATTTCGTTTCAGCGCTGACGGCGAGACGGTCTCGAGCAGGCTTCACCGTCGAGTTTTGGCCTAGCGGAGCTCGACACTGCAGACGTTTGGATATCATACCTCGCGATCCATCTGGCTTCAAGCGCGGAGCGGGGCAGTAGGCAGCGAGGCTGTCCACGGGGGGAAAAGCGACCTTGTTTGCGTTCAACGCAATGCGTCGTGCAGAACGCGCCACATCTTCAGCTTTGCCTTCCCACTCCGCCCCACTCCGCCCCACTTGTATGCGATACCCACCGCGGCAAAAATCACGGGCTCAGGCTCTCGTGCCGCGCACACGGCAGAGCTCTTGTTTCTGCCCCTTTTGGTCGTCACAAATGTTGTCAAAAGCGCAAAAAAGGGGGATCAAAAACGAATCTTTTGAGCTCGCAGGGGGGGAGGGAGAGAGCCTGCGGATACTTGGCTCTCGTCGCTCACTTCTCCTTTCCCCACTCGGCCGGCAAGCGGATCTTCTTCGAGGAAGAGAGCCCAAGCGCACGCAGCACCGCCTTCCCCAGTCGAAGACCGCCGAGAACGAGCCCAGCCGACATGTCGGAGCACAGCCCGCTGCTCGCCAACGGCGACGAGCACTCGTACAGCGGCGTGAGCAACGACGACCGCTTCTACATGGGCGTGGACAAGCGCTCGCTGCTGGACACGGGCGAGACCGGCCTGAGCACCGTGGAGGCCTCGCGCCGCCTCAAGATCTTCGGCCCCAACGAGCTCGAGAGCAAGGAGAAGAGCCCGTGGATCAAGCTGGCCGAGCAGTTCTGGGGGCCCATGCCCATCATGATCTGGCTCGCCATCCTCGTGGAGGCCATCACCAAGGACGTGCCCGATTTCTTCGTGCTGCTCTTCCTGCAGCTGCTCAACGGCACCGTGGGCTGGTACGAGGAGCTCAAGGCAGGCAACGCCGTCGCCGCGCTCAAGGCCAGCCTCAAGCCCGAGGCGCAGGTCATCCGCGACGGCGTGCACCAGACTATCAACGCCGCGCTGCTCGTGCCGGGTGACCGCATCACGCTGTCGGCCGGCTCGGCCGTGCCCGCCGACTGCGACCTGTGCGAGGGCAACCCCGTGCAGATCGACCAGGCTGCGCTCACGGGCGAGTCCTTCCCCGTGACGATGGCCACTGGCGACAACGCCAAGATGGGGTCCACCGTCGTTCGAGGGGAGGTCGAGGCCGTCGTGTCCGCTACGGGAGGCCAGACCTTCTTCGGCAAGACCGCCAGCCTCATCTCGTCCGTGGACGAGGTGAGCCACTTCCAGAAGATCCTGATCCGCATCACGATGTTCCTCATGGCCATCTCGTTCGTGCTGGTGGGCTTCTGCCTCGGCTACCTCATCTACAACGGCGAGGACTTCCTGGAGGCCATTGCCTTCTGCGTCGTGCTGCTCGTGGCCTCGATCCCCATTGCCATGCAGGTCGTGTGCACGTCCACCATGGCTCTTGGATCTCGCAAGCTTGCTGAGGAGAAGGTCATTGTTACCCAGCTGCAGTCCATTGAGACCCTTTCGGGCATGAACATGCTCTGCTCGGACAAGACCGGTACGCTTACCCGCAACAAGATGGAGCTGCAGGACGACCTGCCAATCTTCCACCCGACTGCTACCCGTGAGGAGGTGCTGATCACCGCTGCGCTTGCTGCCAAGTGGAAGGAGCCACCCAAGGACGCTCTGGACACTCTTGTGCTCAACGCGATTGACCTGCGCCCACTTGACCAGTACACGATGATGGACCACGTGCCGTTCGACCCCTCGGTGAAGCGTACGGAGTCCACGATCCGTGGCCCTGACGGTAAAGTCTTCAAGGTGACCAAGGGCGCCCCACAGATTATCCTGGCTCTTGCCCACAATGTGACGGAGATCCAGGAGGAGGTTGAGATTAAAGTGCTTGACCTGGCTAAGCGAGGCATCCGCTCGCTTGCTGTGGCTCGCACTTCGGAAGAGGAGGCTGGCGGCGGCTGGGTGTTCCTGGGTATTATGACGTTCCTGGACCCCCCGCGCCACGACACCAAGCGCACGATTGAGCTGGCCCACCAGAACGGCATTGGCGTTAAGATGATCACCGGTGACCAGGCTGCTATTGCTGTGGAAACGTGCCGCATGCTCGGAATGGGCACGACCATCCTGGGCACGGATGTGCTGCCGACTGCCAACGTGCAGGACGGTCTTTCCACGACGCTCGGCTCGGACTACGGTGCCATCGTCGAGAGCGCTGATGGTTTTGCTCAGGTGTTCCCGGAGCACAAGTTCCTGATTGTTGAGGTGCTGCGTCAGCGCGGATGGGTGTGCGGTATGACCGGTGACGGTGTGAACGACGCCCCTGCTCTCAAGAAGGCCGATGTCGGTATTGCTGTTGAGGGTTCGACCGACGCAGCTCGCGCTGCCGCTGACATTGTGCTCACGCAGCCTGGTCTGTCGGTCATCATCAACGCTATTACACTGTCGCGTAAGATCTTCCAGCGCATGCGCAACTACGTGACGTACCGCATTGCCTGCACGATCCAGCTGCTCATGTTCTTCTTCATCTCGGTGCTGCTGTTCCACCCGGACAGTTGCCGCTTCCAGCACTTCATCCCGCACGTTGGCGACTGCCCGTACAACAACAACGAGAGCACGGAGGCTGTGGACCCGTACTTCAAGCTGCCGGTTATTGCTCTGGTGCTGATCACGATCCTGAACGACGGCACGATTATCTCGATTGCCTACGACAACGTGGTGCCCTCGAAGCGCCCGGAGACCTGGAACCTGCCCCGCATCTACTGGGTGTCTACGACGCTCGGTCTGATCGCTGTCGCTAGCTCGCTGCTGCTGCTCTTTTGGGGCCTCGACTCATGGAACAAGAACGGCATGCTCGCTTACTTCGGCCTGGGTGACCTTCCGTACGACCAGGTGATGATGATGATGTACCTGAAGATTTCGCTGTCCGATTTCATGACGGTGTTCACGGCCCGTACCGACGGCTTGTTCTTCACGCGTGCCCCTGGCCGCCTGCTTGCCATTGCCGCGTGCTTCGCCACGGTTGTGTCTACGCTCCTGTCTGTGTTCTGGCCCTTCACGGAGATGGAGGCCATCTCGTTCAAGCTCGCCGTGTTCGTGTGGATCTATTGCCTCTGCTGGTTCTTCGTCCAGGACCTGGGCAAGGTGCTTCTCACCTTCCTGCTGGAGCACGTCGACCACATGAACGTGTTCGACCGCAAGGTCAGCAGCAAGAAGTACGTGAAGCAGGAGGCTCAGCGCCAGAACCGCATCCGCATGGGCTCTACCCTGCTGAACAACGACTCGTTCATGCGCGGCTCGTTTGTGGCCGGCCGCCCGGTGGGTGGCTCCTTCGTGGAGCGCAGCATGACGCTGGAGCAGGCTATGGACCGCCTCGTGCGTCTTGAGGCTGAGATGAAGGCGATCCGTGCCGTCATCCAGAGCGCTTCGGGCACCGCCAGGGTCTAAGGTGGCTTCGCCTGGTGCAGCGGGGATGCAACTCGTCGCACAGGTGACCAACAATCGCCACAACACATAAAGGAAGGCACCGACAGTTTGAACCACGCGGAGGTCGGTCTGTTCATAGTTTAGTGAGTGACTGCCCGTATGCATTTACAGATCGGACAAATGAATTGCGTGTCCTGGTATCCTTTCGACTTCCTTCGAAGTCGGTCATGAGGTTCCGCGCGATCGACACGTGTGCAGTGATAACATAGTTGTAAGTACGCCAATGCTAGCTTGCTACTCTTTCCTTTTGAACTCGTCCAGTGGTCAACCTTGCTTCAAGATGTTATCTCGCGGTACTGTAACAGGGGTGTTACATGCACTACGAGAGCGTTATCATGAAGTTTGCTGTCAAAGCCATGGACGGAAAACCTCGTCGAACCAAACCGTGAACCGTGCGCAGAGAGCACTTGCCCACAAAGCAAGCCAAATGTGACGTGACAAGCGGCTGTCGGTCGACGACCGCAGCCCCCACCACCAGATCGAGTGTCGACGCTTTTTTTTTCGCCGCGGGAAGTTCGTTTCTTGCGCGGACGGCAACCTGTACCTCCACGTTGACCTCTTCGGCAGCGCCAATTGGCAGGCAGCGGCGCGCCGGTGCTCGGCGTCGCTGATGGCGAGATTGTGATGCCCATGATGTTATTTTGGATGCCTGCAACGGAGGTACATGTACAGTATGATGATACGAAAGGCTAAACGTAGGCAGGTCTCTGATTGGCTGAGACGGCCCGAAACGACATCTTATTCGCTGAAAATGTGCCATCACCTGGGCGTCACCAATGCACATCCATCGCGTTTCCCAGCGGCACCGCTCACTCGTCAACTCGCTCCGCGGACCGCAAGCGCTCAAGCGACGCCTCGCCACACGATGGAGCCGCTGAACGACGGCGAGCGCCAGCTGCTGCTGTCCCCGCGCGTGCGCTCGCCGCGCCGCAGCACGCCCACGTCCCACGCGCCGTCCCACATGGTGTTCGAGCCCCCGCCGCTGCGACGTGACGCCGGCGGCACCTCGCTGCACTTCACCAAGCAGCCGTCCATGCCGTCCCCCGCCAACGAGACGCTGCCGACCACCGCGTCTCCGCGCTGCTACTCGCCCTACGGCGCGACGCGGCTGTCCGTAGAATCGTGGGGCTCGCACCGCGACGACAGCGACCCGCTCAACGGCTGGGAGCACGGCGTCACGGAGGCGCTGCATGCGGTGCCCTGCATCGTCATCGCCGTGCTGGTCAACTTGATGATCTGCGTGCCCTTCGGCCTGTCCTTCTTCCCGGTGGAGTGGCAGGACATCCCCGTGCCTCACGCGCTGGGCATTCAGATGTTCCTCCTGTCGTCGACGATCTGCCAGTTCACGTTCGTGTGGCTCAGCAACTTCGACGGAGCCATTTGCCAGATGATGGTCGAGAACGTGCCGTTCATGCACACCATCTCCGTTGCAATTATTCAGGAGCTTGGACCCAAGAACCCGAGCGTGCTGCCCACGATCCTGGTGGCGTACGCTTTCTCGTCGGTGGTCTGCGGTGCGCTCTTCTTCGTGCTGGGACACTGGAAACTTGGCAACATTGTGTATCTCTTCCCGAAGCACATTATCGTTGGCGCGGTTGGCGGCATTGGCGCCTTCGTGCTGCAGAGCGGCATTGAGAATGCCACGGGACGCGGGTTTGAGTGGTCGTGGGAGGGTGTTAAAGGCCTTTTCGACGAAGAGATCGTTTGGCTCTGGATTAGCTCAGCGCTGCTTGCACTCACACTGTCGGTACTTGCGCGTCACATCAAGTCGCCACTGTTTCCTCCGCTCTTCTTCGTGTCGATCCCGCCGCTTTTCTACGTGGTGATGTTGTTACTTGGAATTTCGACGGACACAGCTCGTGAGCATGGTTGGTTTTTCAACCGAGCCCCGGACGTTGCCTTTTACTCGTTGTGGGAGCAGTACGACTTCTCTCTTGTTGCCTGGCACGTCATCCCCAAGCAGTTCGGAACGATCGTCGGCCTCACGTTTTTCTCGCTTATGCACGTGCCGATTAACATCCCGTCGCTGAGTCTCACGACTGACAAAGAGGTGGATATTAACGACGAGCTCGTCGCTCACGGCATTTCCAATACACTGAGTGGAGTGTGTGGCACGGTGCAGAACTACCTCTGCTACTCGACGTCGGCGCTGTACTTCAAATGCGGGGGTGGTGGGCGTCGCAGCGGCTTCGTGATCGGACTCATTATGATGTTTTTCTTCTTTGTCGGCCCCAATGCTGTGTCATACATCCCGCGCTGCATGGCAGGCTGTGTTATGATGCATCTTGGATGGGATCTGCTTCGAGAAGCACTTATTGATACGTACGACCAATTGGATGCTTTGGAGCTGGGCACGGTCTGGGCGATCGCTGGAACCATGACGTTCTGGGGCATGAACCAGGGCCTGGCTGTTGGTGCGTTACTTGCCTGCATGACCTTCGTGATGCAGAGTGCGCGCACGCCGACCAACGCCCCGATCCGTGGCAGTATGAGTGCAGCTACACTCCGTAGCCATGCTTGGCGCACAACGGACGAACTGGATGTGCTGGACCGCGAGTGCCGCAACATCCACGTTGTGCAGCTGAAGGGCCACCTTTTCTTCGGCAACATCAACCAGCTCAGCGACTACGTGCGCGAGCTGTTTGAGGATGGCCCTGATGCCACGAGTAGTGGGGTGGGGTCTCCACTGCAGAGTGTGCTTAGCGATGACATTCGGCCACGACCCGATATCCACTTCCTGGTACTGGACTTCACGTTGGTCGTGGGACTGGACTCTTCTGCAGCGGACCGACTCACGAAGATCAAGTACGCATGCGATACTCACAACTGCAAGATTGTGTTCGCCGCCGTGCCGCGGGCTTACGAGAAGTTCACGGAGCACTTGATCGAGCTTTTCGGCGACAACCGCATGCTCCACATTGCTCTGGATCTGGACAGCGCACTTGAGTGGTGCGAGAACGATATCCTGGGCAAGAATGTTTCCTGCAAGGACGGATCTCCTGCGAGCACGTGTGCTGCCGATGAAGACGAGTTCACCCATCTGCGGAACCTGCGGCGTTTCATGCCAGACCAGCCGCTTTCCGTGCAGCAGCGTCTGCTTGACTACTTCCACATCCAAGAGATCGACAAGGACGAAGTGGTGTGGAGGCAAGGCGACACCCCGGAGCGCGCGCTGCTGCTGGTCGACGGAGCGCTCACTGCCGTGGTGGAGGAAGAAGCTGGCACCACTGAAGAGGTGTCGGTCGGCTCTGTTGTGGGCGAAATGTGCTTCCTCACAGGTGAGAAGCGCAAGACGTCCCTTATCGCAACAAAACGCAGCGTCGTGTACGTGTTGGACCGCAAGAGTTTCGCGGAGATGCTCGAGAAGGACTGTCACTTGGCCTTCCTCTTCCAGGGTATCTCGCTGCGCTACACGTCCTACAGGTTACAGTACGTGGGCAACCGCATCTGGGAAACCAAGTGCCTGCCAGTCTAAACTAGCCCTATACGTAGTAGTATACAATAAAAAAATATATATCCAAATGCCATTCGCTTGAAGTGAGACCGTTTCGCCACTTGCCTGTGTCGTGACATGGCTTCAGTCGTGAGCATGGCTTCACAACGGCCCATCATGGCTACACTATCCTGACCATCACTCCACAATCGAAAGCGCGGGAAGCCATCGACAAGACCAATGGAGCTGGTGCAGCTACTGGAGGGCAGCCTGTCGGCGGCCACGGACGTGCGCGCGCAGAGCGAGGCTCGGCTGACGGCGCTGCTGCGCACCCCTGGCTTCGCGCTGCAGCTGGGCGAGTTCCTCTTCTCGGCCGAGGCGTCCGAGGCGCAGCGCCAGCTGTCCGCGCTGCTGCTCAAGAAGCTCGTGACGTCCTACTGGGTGGCCAGCGAGGAGGAGCAGGCCGCGCCCTACGTGGTCCCGGAGCAGGAGAAGACGCAGGTCAAGCAGGCGCTCGTGCTGGCGCTGCAGCAGCGGCTGGAGCTCTTCGCCGGCAGCAAGCTGCAGACGGCGCTGTGCCTCATCCTGACCGCCATCTTCGAGCGCGACTGGCCCGACCAATGGACCGAGATCCTGCCGGCCGTCATGGCCATGATCTCGGGCCAGGACAAGCTGCGCATCGACTTCGCCGTGCGCTTCCTGTCCCTCGCGGGGGGGCACTTCTCCAGCGACAACTGCTGCGAGCTCGTAGCCTCGGTGTTCCCGCACCTGCGCCGCGTGTTCGTGCTCACCAACGAGTTCCCGGCCGGCACGCGGTCGAGGATCGCTCGTATCGTGCAGAGCAGCCTGCTCATGGTGGGCATGGAGGCCCAGGTGGGCAACGCGACGGCCCTGCAACTGCTGCACGAGAACACGGCCCTGTGGATTACGCTGTTCCTGGAGCAGCTGGCCATGCCCGTGCAGAACGTCAAGGACTACGCGATCAAGATCCAGATCCTGACGACGCTCGCGAGCTTCGTGCGTGAGTGGCCCAAGGAGATGGCCGACCTCATGCCCCAGATTATGCCGCAGGTGTACGGACTCATGGTGAACGATGCGGAAGCCTACGAGCGTGAGGTGGTGATGAGCGCTTCGGGGGAGGAGGAAGGTTACGACAGCGATGGCGAGGGCGCGCTCATCGGCAGGAGCGCTGTGATTGTTGCTGCCTTTGAGTTCGTCCGTGGTGCCATCCAGGCCCCGACCAAGAAAACCCGGCAGTTGATCGTCGGCGGACTCGCCGACTTTGTGTTCGTGATGATCGGATACATGCAAATCACCGTGAGCCAGATGGAGTCGTGGCAGGAGGACCCGAACAAGTACGTTGCGGACGAGGACGACGAGAGCCTGGCGTTCAATGTACGTAACGCTGCTACCGACCTGCTTACCGAGCTGGAAGCTGTGCTGGGCCGGAAGGCTGTGGTCGCTGCGCTTGATGCAGCCCAGCGCCGCCTGAAGGCGGAGAACACGAACAACTGGCGTCTTCAGGAAGCGGCTTTGCTGGTTGTGGGATGCTTGGCTGCGTCGACGCTTGATGCCATCAGTAAAAATGCTGCTGACATTTCCCAGCTGCTGGACCTTTCGGCTTTCTTGCAAACCTTGTTCAAGGTGATGAACGCGGGCAGCCAAGAGATCTACCTGCGTGCAAGAGCGCTGTGGTGTGCGAGCCGCCTTGCGAAGGGTATGAACCAGGAGATGCTGGACGCTTTCCTTCAGGTGGCAATTTCGGGACTCGAGCAAGGCCAGGTTCTGCCCGTTCGGATGTACGCTTGCCGCGGTATTGGAGCTATTATTCGCAACGACACGGGCAAGGCTCGGCTTCAGGAGGCGAGCGTTATTATCATCGATCGGCTGACAAGCCTGGCGGAGCAGTCAACACACGAGACGCTCCACATCGCGCTTGAGACTTTAGTTGTGGTCCTTCAGGAATCGGCAGGCATCGCGCTCGAGTCGGCGCAACGTGTTGTTGCTTGCTTCTTGCACCACTGGAGCCATAATTTGAATGACCCGTTGATCAGCGAACTGATTGACGGTGCTTTTGGAGCGCTCCTCCAGCTGGATAATGCGGCTATTACGGTGAAGGTCCACGAACAGGTCTTGCCTGTCACTCGCTCCATGCTTGTCCAGAGCATGTCAGACCTGGAAGGTGCTGGCAATGGAATTTACACCGCCGGCAGTGCGCTGACTATTCTGAAAACACTCCTGCGACACTCTTTTGCATCAAGCGGTACCGTGTCGAGCGGAGGTGCTGACCCCGCTGCCCAGCAACTTGGAGCTCAGGTTGTTCAGCAGACGTTTGAGCCTCTTGTGACTGTGCTTGGTGCTGTTGAGGACGAAAAAGTGCTCAATGCTGGATCTGAGTGCTTGAAGTGGCTTGTGATGTTTGCCGTTGACCCTATGGCGGCATACACTACCGCCGCTGGCACCAACGGCATCGACACGACGCTTTCTGTCTCCGCGAAGCTGTTGTCGCCTGCCGTCTCTGATGCCAGCGCTACGCAGGTCGGTGGACTGATTACCCAGATCTTGCTTAAGCTGGGCCCCAGTCTTCCCACTGCTACCGTGCAGTCTATCCTCAGTGCTGTCTGCGCTCGACTTGCAGCGACTGAACTACCGTCTCTCGTGCAGTCTCTGTGCATGGTGTTTGCTCGCCTTGTTCACTCTCACGGGCCCGAAATCCTCAACGTGCTGGAACAGTTGCCGCCTCCGGCTGCACCGGCCGGCCAGGCCCAGGCACCGAACATGCTGAGTTTTGTTTTCCGAACTTGGATTGAGAAGCAGCAGGACTTCTACGGACTTTACTGCATCAAGGTGACCATGAGTGCTCTGCTCAAGGTTGTTGAGTGGAATGACCCTCGAATCAATTCCATCACTGTCACCGGAAGCGCTGTTGACTCGACGCGCGCAGATGGCCCGGGTATCCAGACTCGATCGAAGTCCCGATCCACTCCTGCGAGCGGCAAGACTCAGTACACGACGGTTCACTTTTTGACGAAGTTCGTTGTCATTCTTGCGAAAACAATGTCGAACTTGGCGGAGGATGAAGAGGAATGGGAATCCTCGGATGACGACTCGTCGGACGGCGAAGGTGACGACGAGGCTATCGCCGCTACTGGTGCCTCATCCTCAGTGTTTGCCCCTGCTGGTGAGTTTATGGTTTGCGATGTGTTCGACCGAACAATTACTTACATTTCGTTGTGTGCTATGAACACAGACGACTACGAACTTTTGTCGGATCGCTTGGATGCCGACGGCACTGTGGAGGTCCGTGATGGTGAAGAGCCCGAGGAAGAATTTGAGGCGTACTTTGACCCTCTGAACGAGGTGGACCTGAAGGTAAGCAGTTGCTGCTTGGTTTGTGTGCTGTCCAGATTCCTAACTCCTTATGCCATCGTGTCATATTTTTTTTATTGCTAGGGTGCTATTCCCCAGGCATTGCAGAACGTTACGGCCAACGCCAACCTGCTCCAGGCGATCATGCCCGAGCTGACGGCTGCGGATAAGGAAGCGCTTGCTGCGGTGTCGGCGCTTTCGTCGTAGACTTCGGCGATTCGTGACCGCATCGTGGCCCCACGCAGTGGTGTGCAACACCCATGTTAAAGAAAATCTCACGCTGTTTTGAGTTGTTAACCTTGACTATAGGTCTGTTTTGCGCTTAGCTTTCTCAGGCGAAGGTGCACCAACTTGATCCCACCGGATAAGCCTCAACCTTCGAGTAAGGATCAGTACTGCGCCAAGCTCTTTTCCGTCAGGGTCAAGCCGTATCTCTTCTAACAAGTATTTTAACCGGTGCAGCTTCATCATGGATACGTTGAAGTCAAGAGTTGCGAGCAAGTCAAGCGCCCACAGCGCTTGCTGCCCGATCTCTGCAGGGGTGAAATCCACCACAGATAACGAAGCGAGGGATGTGGCTTGTCCTGACGCATCAACCGGTAGCGGTGGTGGCGCTTTTTTCTTTTCCAGAAGACCCAGCCATTCTGCCGATTCGGGAGATTTTGCTATCTTGGCGAGCCGGTCTGCTTCGGTTTTTTCGTCGGCCTTCTTCTCGCGTTGCATTTCTCGAGCTTTGAACAGCAATCGAATGGAGCCTTCGATGCCCCCGGTTTGTCCTACAAGTTTGGCATGTCGTTCTTCGTTTTCCAAACGATACAGAAACCAAGGAGGGAGGGTAAGTTTGCAGATTTACGCTTTGCTGCGCAATAACAAATTCTTGGCTTACCTTCAATAGCTACGAACGAGATAAAGCGGCACACGTGGACGTACAAGCTCAAGAACTTATCGACATCAAACCGGTTCAGCGTTTCCGTGACAAGTGTTGAGACAGCGAACGTGTCCAGCTCGGCAAACAGTGCAAGGCGCTCAAGCTCCACTGGATCAACGGTTTTAGCGATCGCCTGCTCATCTGATTGATTGGAAGGAGTCATTTGCTGTGCTGTACGCGTTGGTGATTGCGATGGTGAATACTGGCGAGCCTGGACATCGGCGAGCAGCGAGCAGATCCGTCGAACACCCGCGAGCTGGACTATGGCACTCTCGTGGTTTTCCTTCATCATTTCAACTACGGTGGGGACGCTGCTGATTATGATGCGCCGAACAGCGTTGCCACCGCCGTAAACTGAGGAGAAGATGGCCTTCACGTCATTCTTGACGAAGTCATCTAGTGGATTTTCGAGCGCTGCTTGGTTGAGCACAGCGGGTCCGTCAGCTTCTTCAAGTTGCCTCTTGCCATCTTGGCAGAACATCATCAAGCGAAGGCAGCGAATGCTCGTTCGCAGCACCGCGATCCTGAATCGCTGAACTTCCTCAGGCGGAACGATCACAAACTTTGGAAAGGGTTTGTTCTTGCGCCACGGGGGGTCATACCATCGCTTGAAGGTGTCGACGTCAGGCGACAGCTCCAACTTGCGGTAGTTCCGCACAGCATGTAGCAAGGCTTCAGTCACGCCAGGGTTTTCCGAGAGCACCTCTATCTCAGTCGATGCCTCTTCGAGCACCCTCTTGTCCGTGATGACAACGTCCACAGAGATTTCCTCGAGCGTGTTGTCGCGGTTGGTACCTTCACCCTGCTCTGCAGCATGAAGAAAATACTGCACCGCTATCGAGGTACACAGCACATCGATTCTTCAGTACACGAGTATGCTTGGATACCGAACGAGGGTTTCTCCTGGCAAGGGCGTCCACGTACCCGCTAGGACAGGCTCAAGGAACATTGGATAGTGCTGCACAATCAACACGTGGGTATGGATCTCGCCGCGCAGCTCGGACACGGCGCCGCCCATGCCGCCTTCTTGGACAAGAGCTTCCACGACTTGAGCGCGACTGCTGGCAAACAAAGAGACGCTTCCTTTCTGGGGGTGGACGCACAGGAATGGAGACTAGCGTAGAAGCATCACAGCGCAACACGTCGAGCCGTAGCAACTTCAGTTTTCCTGCATTTTTATTCATTCTCCATTCGCCCTCGCTGCATCCGCATCGACGACAGAATCACGAGGTCTTTTTCTATGTTTTTTTTAGTCGGAACACGAGCGGATCCAACGACGACAACCTGGCAGCAGACACCCACGGGACAGCGTTCACGTATCCTCTCACTCAGCTTAAGGATCCGTCGCCACGTGTCGTCATCGTCTCCAGTCGTCGAACGAGAGAGGCCAACGCTCTCTGCACCCACAGCTTAGGCCTCGTCCTTGTGGGAGTACTGCTTCTTGCCGCGCAGCTGCATCTCGCCGATCATCTCGAGGTTCTTCTGCACGGCGTCGGCTGCCCGCTTCTGGAACTTCCACTGGCCGTCGCGCTTGACGACGATGTCGGACCAGGTGACGACCATGACGGGCGTGCACTTCCAGAAGACCGTCGTGTGGCTCGTGACCGTGGCGTGCTCGGCGTCCGAGAGCTCCACCACGTGGCCGCTGGGCAGGTGGCGCGTGTCGGCCAGGAACTTGAGCTTGGCCAGCTCCTGCAGCGCCGCCTCGATCTCGCTCGTGCCCGAGCAGCTGCCGCCCACGAGCTCCTCGAAGAAGGAGGCGTCCTCCGTGAAGAGCGCCAGCACCGTCTTCACCGACTTGTCGCCGTCCTCCAGCGAGTACGAGAGCGCGAACTTGTTCACGAGGTTGATAATCGCCGCCACGTCAGCCATGGTCTCCGTTCTTTTGTTTTGCCACTTGTTTAGCTTCAAGTCCGATCTGGAAATGAAGGGGGAATTGGTTATGTGTATCGGATCGGCGACCCGACGACAGAGACGATTTAGGTAAGGAATTAGCTGCTAAAACTGGATATGCCAATTGCAATGCGTCTACAGCTCGCGTGTGTCGCTGGCTGGATAGACGCCACGACTGCACGATGCCCTGCTCTATCGGTTGTGTAGGTTGGCTCGCTGCCAGACCATTTCGACGGAACTTGTGACCCTGCCAAGGCGAGCGGCAACACAATACGCGAACATGGTCTGATAACACCTCTATACTCGTGCGTCTCAACAGGGTTGAGCTTATTCTCGCTGGACTCAAGCAAGGCCATCGATAAAAGAAAGCTGCCTTTCATCACTCTTGCACGTACAAGAAGGAAAGCGGCGCGGCCCGCTTCTGTATTGCCTGTAGGTAATATCGCATCGTATTCTAGCACAAGTCTGGCTTGGGAATCTGCAGCCGCGTTGAATACATTTAGACCGAAGTCTTATTACCGTAAGACTGGGACAATCGAACTACACACCCGTGCTCATTAACGCCGCACTCTTGCACAACCGCTGCTTCCGGGGCACACCGCGTTGTGCGACCGCCTCGAGGAGCTGCCACCTCAACCGCCTCACAGTGCGTTTCCGCCAGCGCTGCATCCTCCTCGACGACGGCCTCGCCGCCGGGGGGAGTTGCCTTGAAACTCCTGGGAAACCCTCCGCCCCATCTCGGAAGGCGCCTTCCTTCCTTTTGTCAGCCTGTCCGGGTCAACGGCCGGCTCCGCCCATATATGGCTTCGCCTCCAGTTCTTGTCACGGTGATAAAGTAGCAGAAAGCGCCAAGTTGCCGCAGATGAAGTGACCTATTCGGGGCCAAACACCTATTCTCGCGACCTATTTCGCCGCCAAGTTTAGGGCCTCGACGTTCTAAAAAGGAGGAGCCTCCTGCCGTGCGACCTCTTGAGCTTCTTCTCCCTGCAGCCCCTCGCCAGCTCCCCACGCACAGCTCACTCCGCGCCGTCTCCGCCACCCCGCAAGTCGATCGTCCTGCCGTTCGATGAGCATCGGCTTCACCTGGTAGTGCGCATTCCGCCTGATATCTGAAAGCCTGAAAGTCTCGGAAAGCCGCAGCCTAAGAAAGGTGAGTTGCGTGTGGCACGCACCCACTCGGTATTCTTCCAGATCCTACACACACAGACGCGTCGAGCAGCAGCCTGAATACAAAGCCTGCAGTCCTCTAATCTCCCCGCTTCTCTCGTTCTCTCTCTCTCTATCAAATGCCTCCCCCAGCGATTCGCATCGCCATGGAATCCAGAGCCAACGGGGAGCTCATGGAGCTCTGCGCCAACGAGTCCGTCGTGCGCGCGCCCCCGCCCCGCAACGACAACGCCACCTGGAGCTTCGTGCAGATGAACATGTCGCTGCTCCCCATTGCGCGACCGCTGCCGGTCAGCGTCGGGGGCCACCGCGTCCAGGAAGGAGCCGTGCTGGCGGGGGTGAAACCCTGCACCCCCACGCAGAAGCTGCACCACCGAGTGCGTCAGAGCACGTCCAACATCAGCCCCAGAAGACACGACCTGGACTGCAACAGCGTGCGGCCAGCGACAACGACGTCTTCTCCCCGTCAGAACAGTCGGGGACTGCCCCCGACCCCGAGATCAGCAGCTTGTGGAGCCAAGCGAAAGTTTTCCGAGACCTGGCACGTGCCTGCTATCGATACGTCCGTGCCCCCGCCGTCGGTTGGTGCGTCGTTGCGAATGCGGAGTTGGAGTGAAGACCTGCACCACCCTCCCGCCCCACGAAGTGACAGTGGGTATTCCAGCGACCCGGCGAGGCAAACGCCGTCGGGCTACAGCCCGCTGCACCGAAGCTCCAGCCTGTCTTCGGGCTGCGCGGCCAAGGGTCTGTACAAGGGCAAACGGATCCTGGAGCTAAAGGACGAAGATCGCCGACTCCACCCGGATGACCGCAGCACGGCCCCGTCGCCGTCCAAGCGGAGCAAACACCAGCCATAGGTCGCGGATTGCTTTCGGGTGCTGCATTGCTATCGCTACATTACACTGCAAATACTTTTATACTTTATTAACGCACGTAACAAGCTCATTATTATCGCAGTATTATCTGTATTTTGTTTTTTCAGGCAGGGAACTGGGTTTTGTCGAGTTGAGTTCTTTTCCCTATGCACACAGTGGTTGGACTGCAAGGTTTATTACCGACGGGAGCTCACGGAACAGCGTACCTGTTAGCGTAACACGCCAAGGATGGTTGAGCTGCATTGTAGTCGCCAGGCCCGGGAGCAGAAGCAGACGGAGTTTGATTGCTGCTGCGCTTGGGCTGCAATCAAACATGAATATTAATTACAGTTGGTCGTGTCTTCACGGCCACCTAGGCCTCACCGACAGACCCACCGTGTCGACAAAGCTGCTCATGTCGTGCTTCTTGTTGTGTGTATTCCAATCAGCTCTCGTAAATGCGCGTCAGGGTGTGAGTTAGTAAGAGATGTCTTGCGTGAAAACTCAAACCGAACGCCGTTAAATGAACCATAAGGGATTAAGTGATGGTACACTGTGTCGCGCGAGCAGCAAAAGGGCAACTTGTTCCGCTCCTTGTTTCGCTTTTCAGTTTTCACGTGGGGTGAAGTTGTCAAAGTAGCGACTGATCTGACCGATGTACAACTCCTGTGTGGCCTCCGGCATATCCTCGATAAATTTTCCTGTACATATCGTAGCCGTAGGTCCATGTAAGTTCACAGTGATATCGACAATACAGAAACGTTCGACCGTACCTGGGATGCCACCAATTCTAGAGAACGGCGGGATGACAGCGTCAGCAGGCACCACAGTGTTGTCTTCGATCAGGCAGCAGTCTCGAATGATAGCACGCTTGCCCTGCACCACAAATAATGCATCACATAAGTAAAAATAGTCTCCAGTCCACTGTAACGAGCAGAAGACGACCTACAATGACACAGTTCTTGCCGATCTGCACGTACGACCCGATCATTGCCGCCTCCACGACTGTGTCCTCCCCAATGTACACATAGTCCCCCACCTTCACCGGGATAAAAGCCAACCCGCTGCTCCAAAAATAATACACAAAAATTAATAATCTGGTACATGAGTGGTATAGTTCTCGACGCCGTACGTGGACACGACTCGAGTCGGGGGCTTGACGACGCATTTCTCCCGGATGATGCACTGCTTCCCGAGCGACACCTTGGCCAGGTCCGCACGCACAATTGCACCCGAGTCGACAATTGTCTGCAAATGGCATTACAACAAATTAGTTAAATGTTTTATACATGGCATTTTACCATGGGGGTCAGGCGTTTATTTGCCGCACCTTGCCGCGTAGATGGATGTTGTGGGCGCCGCTTAGGGTGCACTTGCGGCTGATCTTGTTGCCCGTGGACGTGTGGATGTATGTCTCCGGGTCGAACTGCGCCTCGGGCGCCTCCACGTACGGGTTCATTCCTGCCAGGGATGGAAAAGTGGGGGTTTTGATTAATGGAATAAAGGGTTTTTGGGGCAACCCACTCACCCACCGCCATAAAAAGTGGAATATGTAGAATATATTATGCTATTAGGAAAAGTAGTGCAGAGCGTCAAGGAAGAGCTCAACTAAGCTGGCGCCGTAGCCGTTCATGTTTCGGTTTAGATAGTACAAGAACGGTTTTATTCGAAGACGGAAGGTCTTAAGAGCAAGAAGCATTGTAATCGCCATGGTACATCTCACGCAACTTGCAAAAGCTGGCGGGCATCTCTCTTTTACAGCGTGATCAGCAGCAATGAATGCAAAGTGGTGGAGGCGACGCTTAAGTGCGCATTTCTGAGGAATAACCTGAAGCAGTTCCGTGGCGGTCGAGGCTGGCCAGTGGTGAAGGAATCATTACCCTCCTGTGAATGGGTTACAGAGGGTAAGAGTTCTGACGAGCTCAAGAATCGGCATTGGCTGGACAAGCCAATTCGACAAACAGCGTTGATTCGAATCGTATTCAAGGGGGTTGCCATGCACGACCAACTCCAAGTGCTCGAAGCCATTCCTGAAGCATACCGAGCATCGAGCGAAAAACTTCAGCAACCGAATCTCGGTGAGAAACCTTCAGAGTATTTATCCCACGTTTCAGATTTGAATGATTTGGTACAGCAGCCATGTACTTCATGGATTGTTGGACTAAAAATTGAGCATGCCCCGCACCGGCGACGGGGATACCATTCGACTGTACGCGATCACTCGCTCCACTAAGAATTCATGCAAAGCGAATAATGCGTACAAACGGATATGTACTTCGCACTCGAACGGACATTTTCCAGCATTGAGAGGTTTCGTCCCAATAGTGCTCGAGTCGATTTTGTATCGTAAAAAAAAAAAAAATGACTACAGTTCTTGTAGCTGAACATGTCGGAGCCTAGTGAAACCCAGACGAAATCACTGCAAATGGGCGCATGGAGGGTATCCCACCTCTCGGGTGTAGTGACTGTACTAGTGGCGGATTTAGAGCCATTTCTTGTTCGCATTAAGGAGGTGAGATCGCTTCTCGGGGCTAGCTGGATGGTAGAAGGCTGGGCCTGGCGGTTTCCCTTTCTGAACCTTTGCTACTATTCCTTCTGTCCTCGAAGTCTTGGACTTGAATACACTAGCAGATCCCTGCTTCTCCGCAAGCTTGTCAAGCAGCGTCGGTACTTCGTACGTTCCTGGACCTGCACAGCACGATACATATTTTCGAGTTACAATAAAACTCATACCACGCATGCGCACCGACTGCGATTCTCACCTAGTTCACCGTCCGTCACGATTTTCCCCGGCAAGCGTCCAAACCGGTCTGCTGTTCCCGCTTGGAAGGCTGCGCTTGTGTGAGCTTTGGCCACCCAGTCATATCGAAGCGCGCTTTCTGCATCTTCAGTGTTGTATGCCCCAGGCCCGGGAGTGAAAGTTGCATCTGACCCTAGACGCTTTACGGATGATTTGAATACGGATTGAGGAGAGCGATTTCCGCGGACGGATCGTCCGAGCTGAATAGGATTCTCGTACTGCCCTGGCGCGGGGACCTCGGTTGGAATTTGCCATCCTCTGGACGTCTTGGACGAGAATACGGACTTCGAGACGTTGTGTGAATACGCCAAGGATGGTTGAGCTGCATTGTAGTCGCCAGGCCCGGGAGCAGAAGCAGACGGAGTTTGATTGCTGCTGCGCTTGGGCTGCAATCAAACACGAGTATTAATTACAGTTAGTCTTGTCTTCATGTCCGGCCACCTTGGTCTCATCGACAGACCTACCGTGTCGACAAAGCTGCTCATGCCGTGCTTCTTGTTCAGTGTCTTCCGATCATCTCTAGTTTGTCCACAATCATGGCATACCGTCAGTAAATATCGTAGCAACACAATAAGCTACTCGCCCTAAAAAGTACCTGTTTGGTTGGTATTGACCAGGGCCTGGCACAACCAACTTAATTTGCTCGTTAAACCGCTTCGACTTGGACACAAAGCCTGTGCTGTATCCCAAGCGAGACACCGACCCGGAATCGACTGTCGAGCGCACAAGACTTGGCCGATTGTAGTACTGGCCAGGCCCCGGTAACTCGTTCTGAAACAGAAACACCGCCAACAAAATCTTTGTCAACTACTTCGCTCCCCATTCACTACCCGACGCGCTGCAGACGCACCTCGCTTTCGCCGAAACGCAGAGTGCGATTGCCGAAGCCGTTGCGCTCGTTCGGGTCTCGATGCAGCACCGTCTCGTACTTGGACGGAATCGATGACACTTTCTGAAAGCAGTTCACAACATGAGCACAACGAATCCACACTCCACGGCGATGCCGAAAATCGTGCCATATTCGGGTCTGGAGGTGGCTGTCGGAGGGCTGCGGCCCCTTTCAGGACGGATCCGGTGGGTTTCGTCCCCACTTGGCGAAAGTTGGGCTTCGTCTGCATCTCCTCAGCCGGATACGTCGCCGCAGGAAGCTTCATCGCTCCTCGATTGAAAGTTCCAACACTCTGCAACACTAAGCGCGGCACCGATAACCACCTCGCTAAATATACCCATCGGACTTCGCTTCACAGAGAAAAACGCGTGCTCCAAATTGGAGGCGCTAATCATCAGAGGGCCATCTTCACTTGACAATCTCAACCCACGGGCAGCAGTTCCATGACGTCAACGCAAGAAACGCCGCTGGTGTCCTTCGGCTTGGTGGCCGACGTGCAGTACGCGGACGTGGACGACGGCTGGGACTTCCACCACCTCTCGCAGAGACGCTACCGCAACGCCCTGCCGCAGTTGCAAGCCGCCGTCGCGGAGTGGCTGCGCGTGGCCGAGAGCGGAAGTTCCGCCTCGAAACTCCGCTTCGCCGTGAATCTGGGGGACCTCATCGACGGCAAGAACCGGCCTGCGTCCACGTCTCGGCAGGCGCTGGACAGTACCAAAGCGGCGTGGACGCCGTTCCTCGACGCCGTGGGGCCAGTGCATCACCTGGTCGGCAACCACGAGCTCTACAACTTTCCCGCTTCCGTCATCCAGAAGGAACTTGTGTTCCAACCGCCAAGGACGTCGAAGGACGCGCCACCGCAGCAGCGCAGCTACTACGACTTCCAAGTGCCCGAAGCGCCGCAATTCCGGTTCCTAGTGCTGGACTGCTACGGGCTGTCGATCCTTGGACGGGAGCAGAGCGACCCGGTGTACCAGGAAGCGATGGCGCTGCTGCGCCGCGTGAACCCGAACGAGAGCCTCAACTCTCCGACGGGGCTCGTGGAAGAGCAGCGGAGGTTCGTCGCTTTCAATGGAGCTGTGGACCCAGAGCAGATGAAATGGCTCGAGGAGACGCTAGTGAAGGCGACGGAGGCTGGGCAGCACGTGGTCATCTTCACGCACGTCCCGATCCACCCGAGCACGTCGCCCACGCCTTCGAGTTTGTTGTGGAACTACCCGGAAGTGATGGAGCTCTTCCGCCGTTTTACGTGCGTCCGCGTCGTCTTCTCGGGCCATGCGCATGCTGACGGATACGTGTACGCACGCGAAGGCAGCCACAACACGGGAGTGCACTTTGTCGTGTGCGACGCCATCCTCGAGTGTGCTCCGACCGAGACTGCACACGCGCTGGTGCATGTGTTCGAGGACAAACTGGTCGTGCAGGGCTACGGCAAGGTGCCCACACGCGAACTGCGCTTCCCCAAGGAGGAGGAACCATCCCACGAGTGAAGACGCTGCTTGCCACCTAGAAAAAGACCCGGACTCGTATAGCATATCAACGCCAAAGCTGTCAAAGCGTTCTTGTTGAAGTGAGTGGAAGCTGGAGTTTCGTCGTAGAGGGAGACAAGGTTCACGTAACACACAGCCACGGCACTAGCGGTCGGCGTTTGATTTGTTTTGTTTTGCTTCAGGCGTGTGGTTTTTCTTATTTACGCGCCGCGTCATTTTTCACTCACGAGTTTCGGCTGGCTTGCTAGCACAACAGCAAGTAGACCGACTGCTTCGCTCGTCCGTCTTCCCTGCTCGTTGCAACTGTGCTGGGCTACAACGACGTTTTCTCTCATCTTATCAGCAGAAGAAAAAAACGTCCTCCCCTCGAATTGGGACTTCTGACTGGATCCAGCACCTTCACTGCCGCAGTTGCTCGAAGAGAAGGGGCGTCTCCACTTAGTGGTGCTCCTCCTTCTTCTCCGCGAATGCGTGTCCTGCACAAGTGATATATTAAAAGAGACAGCGTTAAGTTCAAAGATCACATCCGTCCGGGGTCTCCCATAGTTGATCGCTCGACGTACGGTGGTGGCACCACCACTCCACGGCGCAGCCGGCGCCGCCCACGATGAGCATCATGTGCGCGAGCGGCTTGATGCTGCCGTTGTAGATGAAGCGGTTGCCGTAGCCCTGCGCCCAAGCGTTGAACTTGTTCGTGGGCGGGTTGGCCGTGCGCGCGGCGATGCCGGCGCGGGCGCGGTCAACCAGGTTGGCGGTGGCGGCGCGCGAGGCCTGGTACTCCTGCGCCAGCTTCTCCGGGTTGGTGTCGGCCAGGCGGCGGATCTCGTCCAGCGTGTACTCCTTGGTCATGGTGGCGGTGGGTCACTGAAGCTGCTGAGCTGCTGGCCGTTCAAAGAGTCTGCGATCGTGCGGCGGAGGAGGCGGGAGGGGGGGAGCTGGTGACAAGAAGCGTGCAGCTTGTGGTTTTATGTGCACTGTTGTCACAAAACGTAACGGACCAATCAAACTGCTGCATGGTATTTGGCCAATCATAATGGAGCGGTTAAATGCAGAAGAGTGACTTTGAAACAGTGACATCTGCTTCAACGACGACGCAACCGTCGTTCCGATGGTCCATCCCGTCGGGTTTCGGACGTGAAAGTGTGCAAGGATCACACTCGTCAAAACGCCGCAGCCATGAGCAAGTACCCGCACCTGCTGCAGCCGCTGGACCTGGGCTTCACGCGGCTCAAGAACCGCGTGCTCATGGGCTCCATGCACACGGGGCTCGAGGAGGGCAAGTCGCTCACCCGCCTCGCCGCCTTCTTCGCCGAAAGGTGCGTCGACCAACGCCCAATGTATCATAAGGAACCGCTCGGTCATTCATTGAGCTGGATGCAATTGCAGAGCCAAGGGCAACGTGGGGCTCATCGTGACGGGCGGCATCGCGCCCAACCGCGCCGGTCGCGTGAGCCCGCTGGCCGCCAAGATGACGACGCCGGGCGAGGTGAACGCGCACAAGGAGGTGACGCAGGCGGTGCACGACAACGGTGGCAAGATCGCCATGCAGATCCTGCACAGCGGCCGCTACGGGTACCACCCGTTCAACGTGGCGCCGTCCCCCATCAAGGCCCCGATCGGCTGGTTCACCCCGCGAGAGCTGTCGGGCTCGGCGGTCGAGAGCACGATTCGGGACTATGCCAGCTGTGCAGCTCGTGCTCGTGAAGCGGGCTACGACGGAGTGGAGATCATGGGCTCGGAAGGGTACCTGATCAACCAGTTCGTCGTGGAGCACACAAACAAGCGCAAGGACCAGTGGGGAGGCGCGTACGAGAACCGTATCCGATTCCCCGTGGAGATCGTCAAGGCTGTGCGCGCTGCGGTGGGCAAGGACTTCATCATCATCTTCCGTCTGTCCATGCTGGATCTGGTGGAGAAGGGCAGCACGTGGGATGAGGTCGTGCTGCTCGCCAAGCAGATTGAGGCGGCAGGAGCCACGATCATTAACACGGGCATTGGCTGGCACGAAGCGCGCATTCCGACGATTGCTACGAGCGTCCCGCGTGGCGGGTTTTCGTGGGTTACCCAGAAGATGAAGGGCGAAGTCTCCATCCCTCTTATCACGACCAACCGCATCAATATGCCCGATGTCGCTGAGGCGATTATCGCCGAGGGGCGTGCAGGTAAGATTAAGTACTTCGCTATTGTTCAGAGTTTTTTTTTAGGGGGCTCACATGAACTTTTGCTTTGTAGACATGGTATCGATGGCGCGCCCATTCCTCGCAGACCCAGAATTTGTGCGTAAGACGGAAGAAGGCCGTGCGGACGAGATCAACACCTGCATTGGTTGCAATCAGGCGTGCTTGGATCATACGTTCAAGGGGATCACAGCAAGCTGCCTTGTGAACCCGCGCTCAGGCTACGAAACCCTGCTGAACTTCACCCCGACTGATGGTGAGTGCGATGTTTGCTTTCAGACAACATACTGCATCCTTTCAACGCATTAGTGGTTTAATACTTTGTCGTCTTGCTGCAGATGTCCAACGTGTTGCGGTCGTGGGGGCTGGACCCGCTGGCTTGTCGTTCTCGACGGCAGCGGCACTACGCGGCCACGAGGTGACTTTGTTCGACCAAGCCGACGCCATTGGTGGGCAGTTTAACATGGCCAAGACCATTCCAGGCAAGGAGGAGTTCTACGAGACGCTTCGCTACTTCGAAAAGCAACTGAAGCTGAAGGGCGTGAACGTGAAACTTGGGCAGCGTGTTGAGGCCGCAGACCTGACAACTGGGGCGTTCGACAAAGTGGTCATTTCAACGGGTGTACTGCCTCGTACCCTCAAGATCCCAGGGTCAGACCACCCGAAGGTTTTGAGCTACATCGACGTTCTCAAGAAGAAAGCTCCAGTGGGGAAGAAGGTGGCAATCATCGGAGCTGGTGGCATTGGTTTCGATGTGGCTGAGTTCCTCGCTCACGTGGGCGAGTCCACGAGTTCGAGCGTCGATGCATTCGCTCGTGAGTGGGGTATTGACACCACCAACTCAGTGCGAGGCGGTGTGGCAGGCATCAAGGCCAACGTCCCCCCACCAGCACGCGAGATCTATCTGATGCAGCGTAAGAGTACGAAGCACGGTAAAGATCTCGGGAAGACGACGGGCTGGGTCCACAGACTTTCGCTCAAGCACCGAGATGTGAATATGATCGGTGGTGTGTCGTACGACAAGGTGGACAATGCAGGACTGCACTACACTGACGCGAAGGGCAAGAAGCACGTGCTAGGTGTGGACAACGTGATCGTTTGTGCTGGCCAAGTGCCACTGCGCGAGCTGGAGAAACCGCTGCAGAAGAAGGGTGTCACGGTGTTCCGTATTGGCGGTGCCGACGAAGCTGGCGAGCTGGATGCAAAGCGCGCAATTGACCAGGGAGCCCGTCTGGCCGCTACGCTCGAAACGGCAAAGCCCGGTGACCCGCTGGAGGCCGAACCTACGCTCTCGGCGAAGGTCTTCGAGTTCTTGGGCAAGTTTCAGGGATAAGCACGAACACGAAGCAAGCGCAGAGTTAAAAGTATTGGCACTTCGAGGTTTGAAAAGATAATAATCGACAGTTAGCTGTTCGCGGCGAATGTCACTTTACTCTGTCTTCTGCCGCTTGGCCTGACTCAGCCCCTCAAAGAAGTTCTGGATGTCCTCTTTCCGCACCGTCTTGCCTGCAGCCGCAAAGCCTGCCAGGTATTGCTGGAGATTGTTCTTCATGAGACTGTAGCCCATGGCAACCTCCACTTGTTGCTCGTGTGTCAGCTTGTTAGTAAACGCGCGCTGGGCGATTTCCTCGTCCGAAGCAGTCTTCTTCTCCCTCGCGCTGGCTTCGTACACGTGCAACGAGTCCTCCGGATCCAGGAGGAACGCAATGCCATGCTTTTCAAACAGCGCGACACACGATGAGCACTGGCAGAGGTCATTGCGCCAGTCGCTCGACCAGAAAGTCGGCCGCAGCGTCGTCGATCCTTGCGCTTCTAGCTGCTTCTGCCTGACCTTGAGCCTGCACTCCTTGGAGTCGGCTTGCTTCATTTTGGATGAATCTTCGCCGGTTTCTGCGGGGGTCTCCTCACCTTCATTTCCCTGTGTGCCGGAACTGTCCACCGTGTAGGCCAGGAGGAACGGGTGGTTCTTCATGCACTCGAGGCAGATGAGCTCTTCAAAGCTTTCGGTAGACACATTATCCGTAGCGTCATCTGCGTCGTCGCCAGCAGGAGACTCCTTGTCTGTCTCAGCTGACGCTGGAGTTTCCTTCTCAGCATCCGGCACAGTTTCATCACTGGTACCAGCTTTCTCGTCAACGTCCTTGGAAATGTGCTCCTCATGCAGCCAGTCCTCACAAATGACGCACTGCACCATGACCTCGGTCGTCGTCCGTTCCGGGTCCGGATACGGTCGGTGGCAGTTGCAGTACAGTCCGGCGTAGTTCTGCGAGTAGGTGTTGCGCGGGTTCATCGGCGCCTTGTCCGTCTCCAGCTTGCACGGGTTACCTACAAGCATCGCACAGCAATCCCCCCGTCAGCAACCATTTAATCCACTACTCCCAGCAACGTTAGCTCACTCTTGGGGAACTTTTCGTTGCCGCAATCGCAGCGGAACGCGCGCTTGGTGTAGAGCTCCACGAGCTCGTGGTCCTGGTGGCAGTTGTACGTGCAGGCCAGACACACGCCCGCGCGCGCCTCGGGCTTGTCCAGCGCCTCAGGCGTGCAGGTCACACAGGCGTACACGGCCTGGCGCAGGTAGCCCATGGGGTAGCTGCAGTGCGTGTCGCTGGCGTCGCCCAGCACCGCGTCCGCCGTCTCCGTCATCTGCTCGTTGTGCTTCAAAACGTCGGACAGCGTCACCACCTCCTCGTCGTCGTCTTCTTCTACGTTCATCGTCACATGCTGCTGCGTCTCCTCCTCACGCTCGCGCTTGTTGCCAGTCACTTGCGCTGCTGCGGCGGCGGCGGCAGCGGCGGGCGTCTTGGCGTCGCCGAGTTCCATTACGTTGCTTGTCGCTTTGGTCAATCGGAAAGCGAAGCAAAAATGGATCAGAAGTGAAGCTATTTGGCGCCAAAATAAACGACTGTGATTGGTCAAGTGTAGTTTTATCCAATCATTCTATGGGGTACGTTTTAGTGGGGATACACAAAGGGGTACGCATTGGTTTTGACAATCATTGGCGACGCTTGAAAGGCATTCGTAGTATTGCTTTAGTACGTATAATAGCTTGCTGGGCAACATGGTGTTCTTCGTGTGCGAGGGCTGCAATGAGACGCTGAAGAAGAACAAGGTGGACGCGCACGCGGGCCGCTGCCGCAACTGCTGGGCCGTGAGCTGCGTGGACTGCAGCGTCGTGTTCGAGGGCAACGACTACGCGGCGCACACGAGCTGCATCTCCGAGGCCGAGAAGTACGAGAAGAGTCTGTTCCAGGGCGACAAGAACAAGAGCAAGGGCGGCAAGAAGCAGACGCCGCAGGAGCGGTGGATGGACGCGGTGCAGTGCGCCACCTGCCCCGAGGACCGCAAGGTGCAGGACGTGCTCACGCGCATCGCCGGCTACGACAACGTGCCCCGCAAGAAGAACAAGTTCGTCAACTTCGTCACCAACAGCCTGGCGCTGCGCGACACGGCGCTCGTGGAGAAGGCCTGGACCATCTACGAAACGGCGTTCAAGGCCTCGGCCCCGGAGGCCAATGAGGCGGCAGCGACGCCCGTGGAGGAGCCAGCCAGCAAGAAGCGGCCGGCGGAGACGGTTAACGAAGAGGCGGATGCTGCTAAGAAGACTAAGACGGAGGACAAGCCCATCAAGTGGAGCAAGCTCATTAAGTCGGCGCTCAAGAGCGCTGGCAAGGAGCTGGACATGGACGCGCTGCGTGACCAGGTGCTCAAGCAGATCCAGGAGAAGGCGCCGTCCTCGAAGAGCGAGAAGGAACTCAGGAAGGAGTTTAAGGCTGCCATCAAGGAAAGCGACAAGTTCGCGGTGGTGGAGGTCGTGCGTCTGAAGTGAGGAAAATAGAGACTGATAGACCATGCATTTTGACTTCTAAGATGATGCGATATACTCTGAAGTATATTCGTTGAAAAGCTTTCGTACAAGTATATGTAGCTACATGTACCATTCGTCAGAGTTATAGCAGCACCGAACCATCTATGAAGCTTGCCATTATTACCAGAGGTTCGAGCGAAAAGCACGTAGTGAGTTACACGCCGGTGGTGGTAAAGGTGAACAACAACAAGGTCAGCACCGATCATTCACGTTTCGGCTGTCAATTGCTGGAGTCGCGACGGAAATAATGCCCTTGGAAATGAATGCACACCTCGCTGCGTAACCCCGAATTGGAAATGACCCAGAAACTCGTTGACTCACCAGCTAATTTGTAGAGCTTTTGAATCAGCAGAAGTATTATACTACTGTGGCTAAGGTCAGGGTAGCTTTTTCAGCTTGTGGACTTCGGTGAACCTTCTTGCGCCTAAACGGTTCACGATATCCAGGCGAGACCCAACGGATCAACACGAACGTATAAGTCTCTGTGATCGATCATTTTGACCTGTGACTGTGCTCGTAATGACGCCAATTGTAGCAGCGCCAAATCGTTTCTTCTTCAAGCTCTCCTGTCGATGCAAGGTTGATTTTCGCTCGGTGGGTAGATTGGACAGAAACAAGAGGGATCGTGCTCTTGGGCTTTGCTTTTTCGCTGTTAGAGATTCGATTCAGTCTGCAATTTGCACCAGAACCAGTAGGTTAGCTTACAAGACCCGCGATGCGTGTGAGCTACGCCTTCTTGGTGGCAGCGGCCACTCTCCTCGCCAGGAGTGACATCGTGACAGCTACTCCAAGCGCTCTGTCCAAGACGACGTCCGTCGACGCAGTTCACTCGCTCAACGTGGCCAAAATCGACGGCACCAGCACGCGGTCGCTAAGAAGTCACCAGAAGAAGACGACAGTGGTTGTCGAGGACGAGGAAGAGCGCGCGGCCGACATCGATTCCAAGATCCTCGACAAGATCGTGAGCGACCACGCGTACGCCAAGCAAGTGTTCCGCAACTGGCTGCAGAATGGCCAAACCAAGGAAGACATTGAGAACCGGCTGACGACGCAAGGTCTTCTCAGCAAGTACAGCAAAGTCGTCACGCAGTACGCTCAGTACCTGACGATCCTCGAAGAAAGGTCCGCCTAAGCGACAGCGATGGAGGAAGGCGGAAGCGTACAGCACATACCGCATCACACCAGCAGTAATGCAACCGCCTTGGTTTAATGCTGTTCGCGTTTCTCCTGGGCTGTGGGTCCAGCACTGATCGGAAAGCCACCATCCTCCGCAGTGCGCGCGGTTTTCCCAAATAATATGTTTTATTGTTTCGATTAGAAACTACGCTGGACCTCCACGTCCAGAACGCCCCATGTCAACGCGAACGCAGTAACAATTTACGCAGCAACAGCATCCGCAGGAGTAGCTCCATTTGCAGCTGCCTCACTGGCCTCGAGCTTGTCAGCAGGCGCAGCTTCTTCCGCCTCCTTCTCCGTCTCTTCCGCCACCTTCTCGGTCTCGTCCGTAGCCGCCTCTTCTACCTTCTCAGCCGTCTCGGGAGCTGCCGCGTTCTTCGCCACCTCCTTCTCGTCCAGCTTCGGTTCCTCCTCCGCCTTGGATTTTTTAGCAACGGGCTCGTCGTTCGCCTCCATCCCCTCGCGCTCCTGGCGCTTCTTTGAACCTTCGCCCTCAGCCGTAGTCACCTCCTCCTCCGTCGTCTCCTTCGCCGCCTCACCTTCTGGCGTTTCCTCCGTCTTCTCCACCGTGTCGGGCGCTACGAGTCCGCGGATGAAGGCGTCCACCTTGTCGAACTTGGAGCTCGTGTAGTCGCCCAGGATCTTGCCCGCCTGGTACACGCGGAAGTGTGGGAAGCTGTCCACCTCCACCTCCTCGCAGAGTGTCTCGAGCTCTTCAGCGCCCACCTTGGCGAACGAGACGGTCGCCTCGAGCTCCTCGGCCAGCGTCGCCACCTTGGGCGCCACCAACTTGCAGCCGCCGCACCACGGCGCAGAGAAGCAGGCCACCAGCGGCTTCTCGGTCGCAGCGGCCACGGCGGCGTGGAAGTCTTCGGCCGACGAGATGGCGATCATCACTCTTGGACTGCAGGAGCTTGGGAACTTGACGCGGACGCGGCAAATTGCGGAATGATCGACGTGAAGACTTGGCAGCCAACACGAACATGGGTTCACTCCGTGTTACCCTTTGCCTTCCGCTGCGGAAGTTCCGCATACAAACTCCAAGTCCATCCGCCATGTTGCTTTCTTTTTTCCCTGACGTCAGTGTCGCCAGTCGAAATTCCCTGTACGGCTTTTGGCGGGAAAATAGATCGCGCCACACCAAGGGCCCACCACTGAAGGTTCACCTGCATCTATAGCTTCGAAATACCGGTACTACAACCTACATATACCGGTATTGGCCTTAAACCTACAAAAACGCACAGCGGTTGTAGCATCGAGGTGTCGTGCGTGTGCCATACGGCGAAGAGGAAGCTCTACGCAATACCGGTAGCACGGATGGACGCCGACGCCAACCCTGGTCGGCTCCACGCCCAGTCAGTCGCGCGCCCGGAGCCCGTCGCAATGACCGCCGAAGCGGAGGAGAAGACGCCGCCCAAAGGCGGCGGCAGGAGGCAGCTCGTGGCCTGTCGCATCGAGGGCCACAAGATCCAGAAGAGGCTCTCGCCCAAGAAGAAGGCGCTGGACCCGCTGCGCTACCTGCCGGACGGCGGCGGCTACTACGCGCTGTTCACTATCGCCGCGTACTTTGAGGCCGAGGGGGACGAAGCTACAGAGCGACGCCATGCGGTGCAGCGAAGCTACAAACAGTTTAGCACGCTGCACTCGAAAGTGAGTGGGTTTTACAATGGTGTTTTCAAATGAGGGGCCCCAGGTGCTAACCGAGTGGGTGTGTTGTACATGTATCCATCTCGACGTGTGTAGCTCTTGAAGACGTACCCCAAGTCAAATGTGCCCAAAGATTTGCCCACGATGCGCAGCAAGAGATACGATAACGAGTACATCGAGGAGAAGCGCGGCGAGTTGACGGCGTATTTGGCGCAGCTGATGCAGATCCCGGAGGTCAAGGCGTCGAACGTGCTGCGGGGTTTCCTGGAGGCGTCGACTGCGGTGGAGGACAGTAGCGACGACGAAGATGGACTGTTGGTGCCGTCCAGGATGCTGGAGGGACTGCCGGGGACGATCGTCACGGTGAGAGCTGGACAGTCTTTCTCCGTGACACTGCCGCTGAGCGCTGCGGGGGATGTGGCGTCGTGGCAGTTTACCACCAAGAAGCACAATATCGGATTCAGTGCGACGTTTGAGGGCGAGATGATTCGCGCGTATTCGCGTGAAGGTGCTGATGTGAAACCGGTAAAGGGGTTCTATCGGTGCACGACTGCGGGGACGTGTACACTTACGTGGGATAACACCTACACGTGGAGCAAAGGAAAGGTGCTGATTTACTGGGCCGAGGTGGAGTCGCAGAACGGGGCTCCGCAACAGAATGGACAGCGTCAAAACTCAAGCACAGCAGTTACGTCTCAGGACGAAGTTACGTCGGTGGATGCCGCTGATGCTGTGCTGGCGGGTAGTGGATCGGATGCCATGGATGTGGACAACCGCCGATTGGGTTTTATTGAGCATTCTCGAAGCAACTCGATGCACCCGCGACGTCTCGTGAACTCGTCAATCTCACTGCTCTCGAAACCTTTTGTGCATGGAAATGGGAGTAACGAAGATGGCTCCACACCTGGGAAAACCCGACACTTGATTCCTCGGAGAACTTCGACACCTGCAGGTACGATTCCAAACGCGTTGTCAGGCTCGGGACGTGGCATGCCTCAAGTAAAGGCTGGGTCACTCATTATTCAGCGCAGTGTAAAGTTCCGCGGGCGGAATTGGTACCGCAAGTGGTTCGTGCTAGACCCGCGGAAGTGTGTCCTGCGCTACTACGACTCGGAGGCTGCTGCTCGCCGAGGTTTGTCGTTGGCTAAACTCAATTTGACCAACAAGCACGCGTCCCTGGCCATTACTAGCAGTCTGAGTTTGGACGCTGCTCCAACGCCCTACATGTTTCTGATCCGCACCAAGAAGCACTGCTGGAAGATCTGCGCGCCCTCACAAAGTGAATACAACGAGTGGGAGAACGCCATCTCGACGGCTATCCTGGCTGTGCAGCTCTCGCGCCGCAGTAGGAAGAGCAAGAAGGCGATGCTGAAGGCTGCAAAATCTGCAGCGGTGCGAAAGGATTCACATGCCAGTGAGTCTGAGGACGAGACGCCCAAGTCCGGCGCGTTCACGGATACTAATGACAGTGCTGTGTCAACGATGAATTCGTCGCTGAATCTAGACAGACCTCTCAGCCCCATTGAAGAGTCTGATGACGACGACGATGAATTCGACAACAAAGACGACGGTGAGTCAGACGATGACGACGATGATGAATCTGAATCGGACTCGGACGATGAGCTGCACGAGGACGACGACATCGAAGTGGTGCAGCCTATCGTGAGTACCCGTTCACCGTTGGATAGCCAGACCGAGGCCATTGGAAGCCTACCAGACCTGCAGAACCTCCCACTCGAATGGAAGCTTGGCCTTGCAGCCGTGCTCAATGTGGCGCTCTTGTCAGTGCGCTCCGCCCCCGCTGTGGTCATTGTGCTCGTGCTTTTTGTCATGGATTGGTACCTGCTACTCAAGTACATGAAACGCGCGAGCGACAAGGAGCTGGACCCGTCGTCAGAGGCAAAACCCAAGGCGGAATAATTTAAAAAGTAAAGTGGAGGCGTGAAGCTTTTTGTGTGCCCAATTAAACCAAGCGTTTAGTTGTTTTCCTTGCGAGCACTATTCCCCAGCAGTTCGAGGTAGTCCGGGTGCTCCCACGTGTCCAAACGTTTTGCCAGCAACGGGAACTCACGCTCAATTGCGTCTAACACTTGATCGAGGACCAACGCGTTGCCCTTCTCGTTGAAGTGAAGTCCATCGTACTGGCAGGCACAGCGCTCCTGCTCGTTTAGACCGTTCATGACAGTATGGAGGTCCAGCACCGAGGCGCCCAAGCTCTCCGCCTCCTCGATACACGCACGAGCGTACTGAGCAACTCCGTCATTGGAAAAGTCGAGCACTCCGTCAGAGTCCGTCCATGTCTCCCGTCGAGCCCGGTCGTTCACTGCTGGTGGGGTGATCATGAGGATGTCAACCTCCGGTGCTTCCTCCTGAACTGCCCGCACGATTTGGCGGAGGTTGGCGCGGTACTTTTGGATCGGCACGTGCAGCGCAGCTTCGTAGCCCGACAGCAGTGCCGAGTCGTTGCCGCCGAGCCACAGGGCCACGAAAGCTGGAGGCTCCGGCCACGAGGCCAAGTCCTCCTTGAGAGCTGGAAGTGCGTGGTTCACGAAAATCTCCGTGCTGTAGCCGTACAGCCCGCGGACGACCACATCGGCCGAGCGAGTGTAGCGGTGCTGCAATTGACACACCCAGCCCCCAAGGTCCGGGTCGGTGCCCTCCTGCGTCAACGAGTCTCCGAGTAGCAGCAACGTCGGACGACGGACGGACGTCGTGGCCGTTCTTGATCTGACAGACACAATGGCGGATACAGGACGGGCACAGAGGAGACGGCGAAGCGGCACCATGGCAAAGAGGGGGAGGGGGGTCCTTCTGGGCCGCAGATATCGACTGTCTGGTCGGGAATCTTGACTCAGGAGACAGGCCGGAGCAAAAACTTGAAATGGTATTCGTGTCCAGCAGCACAGCGTGTTGTCACGTTTCTAGGATAACCAGTTGTGTTTAACTGCGCACTCGAACGCTGGTGAAGTCCACGGTGGTGCTGGCGTCTGGCGTCCATGGGTCGGTCTCGACGAACTCCTCGTAGTGCGGGAACTGCCAGTGCTCGAGCTTTTCCGCGATGTCCTGGAACTCGGCCTCGATTTTCTCGCGGAGCTTCTGGTACATCAAGGCGTTGCCCGTCGTGTTGAAGTGCAGTCCGTCCTCGAGCAAGTCCTTGCGCTTCCGCTTGGACAGACTGTTGAAGTAGGTGTGCAAGTCTAGGACTGGAACGCCCACCTTCTTTGCCGTCTCGACACAGGCGCGAGCGTACTTGCCCGCCATGTCGTTCGAGTGGGCAGCCAACCCTTTCTTGGCTCCTTTGTTCTTCTTCGCGTTCTTGCGCTGAGCTTTGTCGTCGACGTACGGTGGTGTGATCAGCAAGAGGCGTGCCGTTGGTGTCGTGGCCTGAAACGCAGACACAAGCTTCACGAGGTTGTCCTGGTACTCCTCGATAGGAACGTGGCTTTCTGAGGCGCTGCCGTCGGGCAGTGCGGCGTCGTTGGCTCCCAGCCAGATCGTCACCAGAAGCGGCAGGTAGCTGTGGCTGGTGATCTCGTCTCGAACGATCGGCATGGCATGCTTGAGATACCATTTCGTGTTGTAGCCCGCGAGTCCCCGAGGAACGACATCGACGGAGCGTCTGCAATCGCTTTCCAGCATTGTGACCCAGCCCATCGTCGACGGGAACATGCCCTTCTCGGTCAACGAGTCCCCTACAAGGAGGACGGCGGGACGCAGGCGATGCCGGAAGCCGGCCCGGACCATTGCGGTCTCCCACGCACCCAGCCACCAAGCAATGAACGCGCCGATGACGAAGGTGCCGAGGAGAATACGCTTGGTGCTGGTGGAGATGCATGCTGACTGAGCAGGTGGCGGTGCGAGCGGTGGCTTCGAGTACGGCAAGTGCGACGACGACGAAGGCGGCGATGGCTCCGAATACAGCGACGAACTCGACGAACACGACGAGCACGACGACTCGGACGGCGACGATTGCGTGGGGCTGATAGGAGAGCGCTCCATAGCGATAGCTCCACGAGGCTGAAGTGTTCACCCCCGACACCAAAGAGTGGCAGCGAATTCGGCAGCGACGCCGCTCACCATCACATGATGTGCCGTTCGGATGTACAGGCACAGCGAAAACGACAATGAGAGTTGGTTTGGGACGCGAATAGGCAAGAGACAATGGTACGCGGCTCTAGAATACAGACTCGTTACTGCAGTTCACTACATGGGCTACTACGGTTCTGTCTTGGGAGCGTTCGCATTGTCCGGAAGCCACGGGTCTGCCTCGATCCACGTTTCATAACTCGGAATTTGCCACCGATCGAGCTTGTGCGAGATGTTCGGGAACTCGGCGTCGATCTTCTGGCGGAGCTGCTGGTACATGAAGTTGTTGCCTCTCGTGTTGAGGTGCAGTCCGTCCTCGAGGACGTTCTTGCGCTCCCACTCGTTCATGTTGTTGAAATACGTGTGCAAGTCCAACACGGGGAGTCCCAACGTGTTTGCTGTCTCCACACAAGCGCGTGCGTAGATTCCAGCCATCGCATTGGAGTGGGCGACCATGCCTTTCTTGTCGCCCTTGTACTTCCGGGCATTCACCTGCTGCACTTTGTCGTCGACGCACGGCGGGGTAATAAGCAGAATGCCGGCATCGGGGGCCATCGCTCGGAAAGAAAGCACAAGCAAGACAAGGTTTTCCCTGTACGACTCGGCGGGGACGTGCTGCGCCAGAGCGGTTCCGTTAGGCATCGCAGCATCGTTGGCGCCCAGCCAAATCGTGATTAAAGTGGGCATGTAGGCCGCACTAGAGATCTCGCCCCGGATGCTGGGAACTCCATATTTCAGATACCATCTACGCGGACACAATAATGAGAGTCAATAGGCTATTTCACCCGCAGCATTTCTTAAAGAACCTTACCTGGTGTTGTAGCCCGAGAGTCCGCGGGGCACAACGTTAACCGAGCGTCGATAATTGCTCTGGAGTAAGGTGACCCAGCCGTTGTTCTTGGGGATTGAACCTTTCTCCGCCAGGGAGTCTCCAACGAGTAGCAGCACCGGGCGGAGTTGAGAACGGATGCTGGTCCTCTGGAGAACGGCCTCCCACGCACCGAACGACCACGCGATGTATGCGGCCACGGCAAAGAGTGCAAGCAACACGCGCTTGGACTTCGCAGCCATACCGCGTCCAGGCCGTGTCCGAGGCTGGAGCTTCAGTTTTTCAGGAGCGGTGGCCATTGTCGAGAACCAATTCAGCTGCAGAGCTTCCACCCGAGGCGGGGCGAGCCAATTTCGGCAGTAAACAGCGGTGGCCACTGATTCACCATCGCGTGCTGCAATCCCCGGCCGTAAACAGAACGTGGACGCTTTGCACTGCGGTAGTTTACAGGTTAATCGCCCTCCAAATCCCTCTCATGCTCGGTCATTTATGCGGCGTTTGACTCGTGAGTATTGAAGGCAGCGGCGTCCGAAACCCTGGGGCTAAGGCGTGTTCTATGATAAGTTAGCGATTCGATCAATGGCTTCGAAGCGTACGAGTACTGTTGGTATCGTTGTATGTATCATCATCCTCTGGGACCCACGGGTCGCTCTCGACCAGTCTGTTAAAGTTGGGGAGCTGCCACCGCTCGAGCTTGCGCACCACGCCGGGGAACTCGGCCTTGATCTTGTCCAGCAGCTGGTCGTACATGAGCTTGTTGCCTCTCGTATTGAGATGCAGTCCGTCCTCCAGCAGATTGTTGCGTCTCCACCGGGGCATGTCGTTGAAATACGCGTACAAGTTCACGACGGGGAGGCCCAGCGTGCGCGCGGTCTCGACGCAAACCTGCGCGTAGTTGCCCGTCATTTCGTTCGTGCGGTCGACCAAGCCCTTCCTGCTGCCTTCGCGCCTCCTAGCGCGTCGATAGCGCGTCCTGTCGTCCACGTGCGGCGGAGTGATCAGTACGATCCTGGCATCAGGAGCCAGTACCTGGAACTCCCGGACGATCGAGATCAAGTTCTGGCGGTAGCTCTCGATCGGAACGTGCTGTTCCGCGTTGCTTCCGTTGGGTAGCGCAGCATCATTGGCGCCGAGCCACAGCGTGATCAACACCGGACTGTACGTGCCGCTGAGGATCTCTCCGCGGATGACGGGCATGGCGTACTTGAGGTACCATCGGGTGTTGTAGCCTGAGAGTCCGCGCGGCACGACGTTGGCGGACCGTGTGTAGTCGTGCTGCAGCAAGGTGACCCAGCCGTTGGACTTGGGGTTCATTCCTTTCTCGGTCAGTGAGTCGCCGACGAGCAGCAGCGTCGGCCGCAGCTTGGGGCGCAGGCCGCTCGCGATGAGCAAGGTCTCCCAGGCGCCCAGCGACCACGCGACGTACGCGGATAGGGCGACGCAGGCCAGCAGGATGCGCTTGGTCCTGGTGGACGGACTGCTGAGCGACTCCGGTAGAGTGAAGAGAGGCGAGGGCTTGACGGGCTTGACGGGCGTGGACATCATGCTCGGTGATGGCTTGGGCAGCGAAGTGCACCCGGCGGGGGGCTATTTAGACAGTGAGTGACTCATGGAGGCGGCGTGCTTTACGGATCTGTCCTACGAGGTAATCCGAGTATTACTGCCACCAAGTCGCCACAGAAGGCACACGCAGTGACACAAAATGTAGGCTGGGATCAGCTGGGGATGCAGCAGGATAGCCTCGATTCGATAGTAGAAAGAGCAAACGTTGCACGGACGGTTGGTGCAAGAGTGTCTTCCGTTTGAGCCGGCCTGTCGTTGCCTGTGCACTGCTTTCCGTGCCAGGATTTCTCAAAGTAAACTGGATTGTCTGGATTGGACATGACTCATGTATTCACAGTAACCATCATCAGGATGGCTGTCTCCGATTCCAGGCAGAATGAATCATGGCAGCCGATCCCAGTTGGGGATCTCCCAGACCTCCAGGCGTGACATCAACGCAGGGAAGGCGTCCGCAATCTTCGCGCGCAGCAGCCGATCCATGAGCTGGTTCCCCCGTGCCGACAAGTGCAGCCCGTCCTCGAGACACGCCGCGCTCTCGCGAGCGGGCATGGCGTTGAAGAACGAGTGCGCGTCCAGCACCGCCACCCCGAGCTTGGCCGCTGTCTCCACGCCCGCCCGCGCGTACTCGCCCGCCATGGCGTTCGATCGGTCGAGGCGCCCGGTCTTGGAGCGCATCTGCCGAGCAGCGTCGTCCACGTGCGCGGGCGTAATTACGAGGATGTCGGCACCTGGGGCGCGCGCTCTCAAAGTGGAGATGATCTGCGCCAGATTGGCGGCGTACAGCTCGAGCGGCACGTGCTGCCGTGCCGACGGGCCGTGCGCAAGCGCCGCGTCGTTTGCTCCGAGCCATAGCGTGATGAGGGCTGGCGAGAAGCTGCCGCCTGCCAATTCGCGCGTGACAACGGGCAGCGCAAACTCGAGGAACAACCTGCGGATTGGAAAGGGGGCGAGTGAGTTTAGTGGCAGCTTCTCGTGATTCATTGCTTGCGGACGTACTTGGTGTTGTAGCCCGAAAGCCCGCGGGCCAGGACGTCCGACGAGCGCTGGTAGCGATGCTGTAGCAGTGTCACCCACCCGGATTTGTACGGGTTGACTCCCTGCTCCGTGATTGAGTCGCCCAGGAGGTACAGCACGGGCCGAGTGGGGGCGCGGCCACCTCGAATCGCCTGTAGTGCCTGCTCCCAAGCCCCAAAGTACGAAGCGAAACAGACTGCGGCCACAGCCACAACAACTGGCACGAGGCTGCGCAACGTCACACGTGGGGACGCCATTGTGCAAGCGGGAAATGAACATGGAAACCGGTAGGAGAACCGGTGGGATAGGCAAGCAGGAGCTGGTAAATGCTGATGCTGGTGTCGATGCCAAAGCACTGTCATTCTACAGCACTAGACTACGCTGTAGCTTCCCTGTGAACTTCGCTCAGTGAGGTAAGAAACGTTTTGCTTAACTGCTGCGCTGTGTTCGCTGCGACCTACGCATCCACCCAGATGTGGAAGTTGGGGAGCTGCCAGGCTTCAAGCTGCTTCACCAGATCGGGGAACGCGTTGCCGATCGCCGCCTGCAGCTGCTCGTCCACCAAGCGGTTGCCCTTTGCGGTGAAGTGCAATCCGTCGTCCAAGCACGCAGCACGCTCGCTCTCCGACAGGGCGTTGAAGAACGCGTACAAGTCCAGCACGGTTACACCGATCTCAGTGGCAGCCTCGACGCACGTCCGCGCGTATTCACCAGCCGCGGCGTTCGTGCGCTCAGCGCGAGCGTTTGGCGAGCGCGACTTCCGGACTTCGTCGTCGACGTGGGGCGGCGTGACCAGCAGGATGTGAGCCTGAGGGGCCTTAGCCTGGTAAGCGCGGACAATCCTAGCCAAGTTCTCCTTGTACGTTGCCAGTGGGACGTGCTGGCGTGCAGCGATGCCGTCCGGGAGAGCAGCGTCGTTGGCGCCGAGCCACAATGTGATCAGCGACGGTGAGCGCACTTCGCCAGTAAGTTCGCGCTCGATCACCGGCAAGGCCGACTCAATGAACCACCTGCAGCAGCAGCAGCAGCAGTAGATACAGTATCACCTTGTCAGTGAGGTACGGTGGGTGTCGTTTATAAGCAGCTAGGGAGGCGAGTACTTGGTGTTGTAGCCGGACAGTCCACGCGCAACGATGTCGGCCGAGCGATTGTAGCGGTGCTGCATAAGAGCGACCCAACCGTCATTGGCCGGGTCGGTTCCCCGCTGAGTGAGCGAGTCACCCGTGAGGTAAATAACGGGTCGGGGTGTCGACGTCGTGGCTGCAGCGTTGGTGGCGTCCGAGCTGCTCATTGTGGCAGACTTCAGAGCTAAGTGATACTGTAGCATATCTGAGACAGTGGTCATTTCCACCAATGGCTGCAGCTTGTGAGATTTAAATGGTCCAATCAGATCGCTCGTCCGTTACGATGTCAAAGTACGTCAGCAAAGAGTCGCTGGGGCATTTCGCACGCGATGATGGTCTCCTCTAGAAGAATGGCAGCGTCGTCTTGCTCGAGCTACAGTGATTCATGGGAGAACCGGCAAACCTGCAAGCCTACATCAGCCGATAGAGAGCGCGAGCCCAAAGGTTTCGAGCAGCTTTCGGTCGAAGACGACCGCGAGATGGCAAGACGAGTCCTCGCAGACTTGGAGGGGCTGTACTTTGACGACGACGAAAGCGAAGCTGAAGACGACTGTGATTCCGGTTCGGAGTGGGGGTCCGAGTCGTCGTCACGCAGCTTACGTGGTAAACGGGGTGCAGGTGGAATGACCCTCGACGAGCTCACAGTGGCAGTGAATGCTGCCATCGAGTACCATCGTCCGACGAAAGTTACCGTTGTGCAACCAGCAAAGGTGTCCGAGATGAAGAAAGATGACCGCTTTCCCCAGTACTCTGAGGACCACCATTCTCGATCCCGCCGGCGTCAGCAACGACAAGACCAATTCACTGAGCCGTCTCAAAGTGGGGAATCAGCCTTGGAAATGTTCCAGGATATGCTGGAGAGGAAGGAAAAACAGTTTTACACTCTGCAGGCTTCGAATGTTGCAGCGGATGAAGAAGCTAGGAAGAAGCACATTCGAGGAGTTGTTGCCAGCCGCACGATCACCGTTGACGAACAGCAACAGACCAGCACGTGCGTGAGGGACCAAGCTACAGAAACTGAGGGGTACTCGCACCATCCAATACTCGATGCGTCTTTTGGGGCTGCTGATTTTGATACTCCACCACACTCGCCATCACGGAGTGTGCGTACTGCAACCCCAAGCAATCTGATGCACCCAATTGAAGTTGGCCCCACGCTTGCCGATCTTACGAGCAGCCATCGCAGAAGCGAGAGACACCGTTTGTCTTATCCTCCTGAATCCTCACGGAACTCGTCATCTTCCTCGTCGGCAACCGACCCAGCACTTTCACGCTTTCAATCCTCATCTGCCAGCGGACACAGCAGTGGCAGTATCCGCAGCAGCAGGTCCAGCTCCAAAAGTGATGCTAGTAGTCGGTGTAGCAGCAAAAAGAGTAGCAGCAGCAAGCCGAGCAGTAGAACGTCACCACTAAGTAGACGTAGCAGAAGCAGTAAGCACAGCAGTCGCGAAAGTCAGCAGCAGGCAAGACGAGAGTTGTCCATCGAGACAACAGAACCGCTTGCTCAGAAGGTTCAAGTCGAAGAGGGTTTTCAAGCTGCGATATCACTTCTGCCAGCAGACCCGCCGCAGGATTCAAGCAGTCCTGAGCTCGTCAAATGGGAGCTGGACCTTTCCAACTTTGCTTTTTGAATGGATGCTTCGACTGTTTGTTCTCTTGTTTGTTTGTTTTTCAGAGTACTTGAAGTAATACTACTACGTAGTATTATTTCGATTAGCTCTGCAGTCTATGCAAATACTTACATCTTGCTTCTTTTCCCTTGTGCTTTCGTGCGCATCTCCTCCACAGATTCAGGAAGCGTCTTGTTGCTATAGTCACGCACGAGAACAGAACTAACGGTGCCGAGAAGCATCATACTGGCGGTAATGGCCAGCAACAGCGTCACGTGGACCGGTGGTCCGATGAGGTATCCGTTGACAAACTGCGCGGTTACGGAGCCTGCTCTTCCAGCAGCCGAGAGTGTTCCCATGCCAGTCGTGCGCACGTCCGTCGGGAACGATTCAGCTGACATCAGGTCGATGGCATTCCAGCCTGCAGTGCTGAAAGCGTTGAAGCCACTTGCCAGTAGCACGATGGATACAGCACCAGACGCAGATGAATTAGCATAAGCAAACCCCGTGGCGCAACCAGCCGACAGCAGCATGGAGATTGCGAGAATCCGACGCCCACCGAGACGATCCATAAGCAATGCGGTCATGATATTGCCCGGAAGGTTCGCAGCGGCGTAAATGAAAGCGTTTGCAAACGGATCTTCGAGGCCAATTCGCTTGAACAGTATTGTAATCCAAGTGGCGAGACCGTAGGAGCCAAAACTCAAGCAGAACCACGACATCAACAGCGAGATCGTCGTGCCGCGCAGCACTGGGTCGAACAGCATTCCATATCCCAATAGCGTGCTGCTCTCCGTCTGAATCCCATCGTTCGACGGCGTTGTAACAGCGGCGCACTCGCTCACCTGGTTATCATCAGTACCATGCTGCATTAACAAAGGCGTCGACTCGGTAATCTGAGTTGCGTCATGTCCGTTGGTAGCCTTGATGGTGTCCACAACCATTTCTGCAGCCGTGATCAACCGACGGCGAGCGAAAAATTGCGCACTTTCAGGCACATATTTGTACGTGAGCACCCAGCACACGAAGCTTGGCAGCGACACGATGGCTGCAAATGCACGCCACGAGTACATCACCTCCGGACGGCCCAGCATAAACCAAGCTAGTCCTGCCGTGAATACTGCACCCTACGAATTTCACACGCCCCGCACGACTTTGTAAGTACCAAGCACGAATCGAGAACGACGAGAAAGAAGGCTACTACACATACCACCATCCAGTACGCAGCTACTATCGTGACGTAGTAGCCTCGGCGAGTCGCGGGTACGTGCTCCGAGCACAGTGTGAACAAGGCTGGCACGGTGCCTCCAATGCCTAGAACAACGCACCAAGAACGCGTAGGGTCAAGTTCTGTCGAGAACCCCCCCCTCCCAACTTCCTGCAGCAATTTGACCGCGTACCTACACCAGCACACGTTCGAAAGGTGATGAGTGCGTACACATTTGGCGACAAGGCCGACACGAGTCCGAACATCCCGTTTAGCAGCAATGAGTACAGCAAACTCCTTCGTCGGCCAATGTGGTCACTGAGCGAGCCAAACAGCAGCCCCCCTGTGAACATTCCCGCAAAGACAGCAGCCGCCAACAAACCTTACACGGCAAACAAGTCGGCATTAGTTTCCAGTGCTACTGTACCCGCGCCGCCCCGCCGCCCACC
>JAGDFM010000284.1:0-51886 GCA_019155715.1 Phytophthora pseudosyringae | reverse complement strand
GAGCTCTTCGTTCGTGCGTCCCAGCAGGATCTGCCACACCACAGCAACGCACGCAATCAATAAACCCTCGCAGGACCGAAGCATACCAGTCCAACCAGGACGTACCGGGTATAGTAGCCGCTCCTTCGTGCCGCTGCCGGACGTGGCTACGTTCAGCACGAACGCCTCCACCTCGGGCAGCGGCATCGTAAGCAGCAGCAGCAGGAAGCGGAAGTCGCCCACCGTCTCGCGGCTCAGCGTGTCCTTGAGCTCCTCGCGGTACAGGTCCTTGTAGCGGTAGATGAGCAGCGATCGGTCGCTCGCAGACAGCGAGCTCAGCGCGTCCACGAGCACCTTCTCGTCCACGCCCAGGACGTCCGTGGCGTCGCGGATGCGCTCGCAGACGTCGTCGATCTCGCGCGGATACACCAGCGGCACGCCGCGGAACACATCATGCGCGTGCTGCGGGAATACGTGCTGCATCGCCGTCGCTGCGTCCTGAGCGCCGCCGTCACCTCGTGCCAGCGCCAATTCAGGTAATGACCAGCTGGAAAAATCCCACACCGCGTTGTACTAGTTTTCCCAGACAAAGTGAAACACTTCACATAGTTAATTGAAGTGTTCAAGAAGGTAGCAGAGACGAAAGTATTGAATATGCGAGTTTTGGATAGCGCGTGATTTTTGTGGGTTAAACGCTGCCTTTCGACCAGATTACGAGGGTGGTACATGAGGAACTCCATGCTGCACTGGACATGACACACTTACTACAAGTTGCCGATGGGACGCGGCGCGTCGAGCAGCAGCAGCAGCAGCTCCTGGTACTCGCCGCTAGACTCCCCCTTGATGCGGTCTTGCAGCGTCATCTTGTACTTCTTCTCGTAGACCGGCATGACGTTTCCCAGGTACGAGTGGTAGCGCACAAGGGCAGCGCTGAGCGCCGTCGAGTCGGTGCCGATGCCGGCCATGGCGCCTTCAATGTGCTCAGCGAGGAACGGCCACGCGTTGAGGCTGATGCGGACTACAAGGGATAAAGCATTGCAAGTGTTAGTCGCTCCACGGTGCACACACGACAGGAGCATTGCTTACCGAAGAACGTGAGGGCGGCGCTGTCGCTCCCGCTGAACTCGCTCTCGATCGCGTAGACCAAGTCGTGCTGGTGCTTGGCTTGGTAGGCCGCGTCGATGTTGCGCAGGTGCTCGGGAGGGCTCGCCAGCAGCACCTTGATGAGCCCGTTCTCGTCGGTGCCCCACTTGCCCTCACCGGCCTTGTAGATGAGTTCGGCATCTTCGGCAGCCTTTTCCTTGGTGTGGAACGAAGACTTGTACTCCACCATTGGCTCCTGCATTGGTGGTACGTTTAAGGTATAATAGATAGTTAGTGTACGCGTTGTGGCTGCAGGTGTTGAAGCACTATGTGCTCGCTCACCTGGAGAGCCTTCATGATGACGGCCAGGAAGTCGCCGCTGATCTCGTCGCTGATGGCGACGGACAGATCCGCGTCGTACATCTCGAAGTAGGCCTTCTTCAGCAGGCCGATCTCCTCGTTGGTGCGTCCCATGAGAACCGAGTAGAGCAGGTGGTCCGAGGTGCCCGCCCCCTTCATGGCGTGGAAGAGGATGTAGGCTTCGGCCTGCGGCAAAGGGAAGCTGATGAGCTGCAGCAGGTACCCGAAGTTGCCCGACGTCTCGCTCTTGACCAGCTCGCGCAGCGTCTGCCCGTGCAGCTCCTTGTAGCGAAGCGAGACGAGCGCGCGGTCGTTCGGCGACAGCGGGCCGATGAGCTTCACGAGGGCCTTGTCGTCCGTGCCGACGCCGTCGCAGGCCGCGTGGATCTGCTCCACGACTGCGTCGATGGAGGCCGAGAAGCGGGTCTTCTCCTTCTTGTAGGCGTCGAAGGCGGACGGCGGGTAGAGTCCAAGCATCTTGAGTTGTGGTCGGAGGCGGCTGCGCGGCAGGAGGCGAATTGGAGAATGAGCGACTGCGAACTGGGGGCGGAGCTCGCAGCAATGCCAGGAGTTGAGATCGCTAGGATTAGCTGAGTCGCGGCAGCACGGCAGCACGGCAGCACGTGCCTGCCAGCCGCTTCAACATGCCAAAGTATCTAAGGGGAAAGATATTTTTTGTCAAGCCGGATTTTCCATACATTCTCGCGACCTGATTGGTCAGAAAGGACCAGCACAATTCCTCACAAAACAACCACGACGAGCAAGAGAGCATGGCGGACAAGCGCAAGCTGCCGATCGACATCCAGTACAAGCAGCTCCTGGGTAGGGCCCTGCCACGCCACGCCGCCCCCTCCCTCCTCTCTGCACCCCCCTAACTACCTGCATACCCCTTTGTCCCGCCGCGCAGAGGCGCTGGTGGACCGCCGCATCGTGCCGCACAAGTGGCTCGAGCAGCTCAAGCAGATCCGCGACGCCATCGCCGCGCTATACCCGGAGCTGCCCCTGGCCAGCGAGGCGCTGTCCAAGTTTCGCGCCAAGAAGCCGAGCCACGAGGAGCTCAGCTACTTCGACTGCAAGTTCATCTTCCAGTGCCTCGAGCAGTCGGACGAGGGAGCGGCCAAGAACTTCTTCGGCCAGGTGGGGACGGCATACACACGCCCAGTGGGTTTGGCACGAAGTACCGCGGAGCTGATTGTGTGTGCTGTGTTGTAGTATACGTCGCCCGTGCTGAAGCGGTGGAGCGCTCTGATCCGCCAGTATGAGAAGAACAACGTCTTCGCCGCCGAGACGGCGCGCATCATCGCCCAGAACACGGCGTTCGAGATGTAGGTGGCGATGGAGAGAGGGGTCAACTGCACTGCTCGTTGACTGATGAGGGGTGCTTGTGGGTTGTTGTCCAGTCCGTTCCTGAAGAAGTCCATCCAGCAGAACGAGAAACAAGTCGCGGACAACAACCGCAAGATGGCGGTGAGCTGCAGGCTGGTGTTATGCTGTTTGTAGCTGTGTTGTTTGTACGCTGATGTCGTGTGTTTTTTTTCTTCTTCGTTTTTTCTTCCTACGGACAGGAGCTGACGAGGAGCATTGCGGAGTACAAGCGCAAACTGGAAACGTCGTGTGCTGACATGAGCATTGCGGTGCGTCGCATTTGTAGCATTTGTAGTTCTCGCTGTTGTGGTGTTATTTACTTATTTATTGTGTCTACGGTACGCTTAGGGGGAGAATTTCCGTGAAGAACTTCGACGATTGCCGCTGGAGCTGCCGTCCATCTTCGATGGTGTCGCGAAGGCCATTTGTAGCGACGAAATTGCCGGTGCCATTGAGTACCACCAGGCTCTACAGGCTTATCTGCACGACTGTGAATTCCCCGTTGCGGCACCCGTGGCGGAATCCACCAGTTCTTCCTCCTCGAAGAGGGACAAGAAGAGCAAGAAGAAGGGGACGAAGCAGGCTCCAGTGTCTGAGGAACCCGAGACCACGACGGATGAACCGTTTGAGCTTGTTGTAGTCCCGCACAATTTCTTTGACGCGATCGAGGAGCTGCGCAGTGCGAGCGACGAGTTGGTGGAAACCGGGACTACGTTAGATTTCGAAGCGGAGGCGGCAGAGATCAGTTGGGATATCTCTCTCGACGACAGCGGCACGGCTGATGCTGGCGAAATCGACTGGGGTATCGAAACGGTCGCGCCCGCTGAGCCTACTGCTACTGCTGACGATGCACCTGTCGAGATCGATTGGGATATCACAACTTCTGAAGTGGTGGATCCTGTCAGCGAAGTGAAGACTTCTGCAGCTGATGATGTCGTCGTGCCGGTGCTAGATACCCCTGCTAAGACTGAAAAGGCTACTCGTGTGGGACTTCTGGATGACAGCGAACTCCGCACTCGTGTGCTCAACGATCTGCTGGAGTTGCGTGCATTCCTCCGTCACCGATTATTTGAGTTGTCCGGGAGTGATTCGGTTGCCTTCGCCAATCAGTTCCAGGGCTCTTCTCGTAAGAACCGTACAGCGAGTGCTTGTGGTCTGTAACCAGATGCTAATTATTTTGTGGTGGTATGTGAACAGCGGTATTGGAACAGCAGAGCACGGCAACGGTCGAGGAGTTTCAATCTGCAGTGGACCAGGCTGTGTCTTTGCTGACGAGCAAGCGCCTGCAGCAACTGGTACTTATCAAAACGTCGGAGCGATATTTGGAGAGACACGTGGCGAGCCTGGAGATGTTGACCAAGCACATGAACAAGTGCCGCCGCGAAATTCACGGTTTGGAAGACAAGAATGTGGATCTCATTGATGCCACTAAAACCGTCCAACCTCAGATTAATGGACTTGTTGCTACAACGAAGAAGCTGAAGAAGGAGGTACGGGTGCCGTTGCTTGGTATTATCAGTGAAACCCTTAATTGACTGTGTGAGTGCTGGTTTGCCGTTCAGCTGGAAGCTGCGTTGCCGCCGCTGTTCAAGGGATACAAGGTCAACATCGTGGGCGAGGTCAACAGCCTGTAGTCTCGCTATGACCCTTCCTAGCAGATAATGGTGACAATGGTGGTTATTTTGCGTTCTGACCTGGGATTCGTGCTTTCGGTTTTGAGATTTATGGCATTAGGGCGCATGTTTTGAATGGTGGGCTGTAGTTTGGTGCAAAGCAGAATTTTTGGTGGGGTACATTTACGATTCATTCGCTAGACTTCGGAGCTGCTTGCAAGTGGCTTCTCGGGTGAGCTCATGGGATCTTGATCAAGGAGTCCTCATTCTACATGTACAGTAGATAGATACCTTTTACACCATCACAATAGCAAACACGGCCGAAAACGCGGCCAGCGCCAGTGCCAATCCGAAATCATGCCCCGAGGCCGAGCTGGATGCTTCGTCATCGATGGTGTCTGAGCCAGCCGACTTGCTCTTGCTCTTGTCCTCATCGCCTGCGGATCCGTCGAAGAACATGACGCTGCCGGAGCCAGAGTAGCTCGTGGCAAGGTTGTCGGGCAACAGCACCATGATTGTCGTTGGTGGTTCTGTTTCAGTCGCCGAGCTGGCAGCAGATGAAGAGGCATCCGTCGTAGAAGCGGAGCTTGTAGACCCTGTGCTTGACAGGTCGGTGGTGGCTTGCATGCGTCGCATCCCGTTCGGCGGGTGGACAGCTGCATCGACAGGAATTTCCACATCGACTTCCGGTTCCCACTCGAAGCCAATGGCGCAGGTCGACTCCAGCACGGTGGCGACGAAAACTGCGAAGATGAACTGGGACGACTTCATGGCGATGTTTGTTGGAGGACGGGGTGGGTGGTACTTGTGTGCTCGAGAGAAAATTGAACAATGAGCTTGGGTCGGAAGTGTCCAGGCTGTATTATTTTGTTGTTGTCTCTTGAGCTGTCAATAATCTATCATTGTCTCTCACACTTTGGTCAATGCATCACCATCAGTCAATATATTGTCTTTGTCTTTCAATTACTGCACAAGCCATTTTGTCTCCGCAGTTCAGTCAATCTACCATGTTTCGGCGTATTGAGCTGCTGTCATTCATCCACACCTTTCCAGCTCACTTACCGTCTTGACTCCACATCCGTCGAAGCCCCGTACTGTTTTAAAGGTGTGACGCCACACCGTGTTAAAGTTTCCACGCCAGTTAACGAGATCATCAATGCCGATGCGTGACTTGCTACCTTTCTTCCTGGTCTCGTTGTGAACCCTCTCGTGAGACCGTATCACGTTGCGAGCTTAATGGACACGTTTTCCATACACGAGTATGTTTCTCCCACTTACCGAGCTCGGTGACACGTGACCAGCAGGTACACAAGCAACGTGAGCAAACCGTGCAGCTATAAGGCACCGAAAGCTTCATGTCTTGAGCTTGTCCACCACATCCGCGTTTTCTTCAAGAAAATCCGTTGCACTCACTGCCCTACTGTTCGTTTTGAAACATCGCAACTACCGCTATCGTCTACGATTCGCACAGTAGATTCACATCGTTCATGTTTCGGCAGTCCTTACCTTACCTACACTTTACACACCTCGGTACGGAGGATATCCTCCATTCGGGTACTGCGGTTGATGCGAGGGCGGGTAGCCACCATGTTGCTGGGGAGGAGACGCAGTCCCGTACGGTGCTGGGTAGCCTGGCTGTCCGGGAGCCGCGCCGTACTGTTGGTACGGTTGACTTGGAGGGTATCCCGATTGCTGTTGCGGAGCTCCAGGGGCTGAATATTGCTGATACGGTTGAGTCGGCGGTTGCTGACCAGGAGCTGCGTACTGTTGGTACGATTGGTTTGGAGATTGCTGGCCGGGTGGTGGGTATTGCTGGTATTGCTGACTCGATGGCTGCTGCTGCTGTTGCTGGCCGGGTGGTGCGCCGTACTGCTGGTACGGTTGACTTTGACCTCCAGAAGCTGGATATTGCTGGTACAGTTGGCTCGGAGGTTGCTGCTGTCCAGGAACTGGGTACTGCTGGTACGGTTGGCTTGGCGTTTGGCCACCAGGAGCTGGGTATTGCTGGTACTGTTGGCTTGGAGGCTGTTGGTGCTGCCCGGGCGTCGCGCCGTACTGCTGGTACGGTTGACTCTGCCCCCCAGGAGTTGGGTATTGTTGATACGGTTGGCTTGGAGGCTGCTGCTGTTGCTGATGCGGTTGGTGCCCAGGTGGCGAGTATTGCTGGTACTGTTGGCTTGGAGGTTGTTGTCCAGATGACGGGTATTGCTGGCCGGGTGCCGGATAACCTGGTGCCTGGGCTTGACCAGGAGGATAGCTGCTTTCATTCGAATAACCCGCGGGCTGAGACGTCGGTGTTTGTGGTGGGTACCCTCCGGGCTGTGAAGTCGGCGTCAGATGGGGAACAGTGCCATATGCTGCTTGCCCAGGAGCGGCCTGGGGGGATTGACCATAAGACTGCTGCCCTGCCGGTGTCGGATACGACGACGCGGCACTGTACCCTGGAGCAGGCGACTGTAGACTTGCAGTTGGGGCGGCATACGATGCCTGGGTCGACAAATACGTCGGCGCGTTAGCACCAATAGGCACTGCATTGAGCCCAACCGAAGGAGCGACTCCACTGGCGCCCTTAGCTTTCATTTTGGGTGGATCATGGGGCGCATCGAACACTTCCAGCAAGAGTTTCTTGTAGTCTCCACTGGTCTCGCCGCTGATGCGGTCACGCAATTCTTCGTGATATAGCTTCTTGTACGCAGCCTTCACGTGTGGCAGCACCGACTGATAACGTACGAGCACAGTGCTTAGCCCCGTCTCATCCGTTCCGAAGCCTTTCATGGTCTTTTCAAACGCCTCCGCGATCGCAGGGTACGGATCGAGTGTGGACCGAACCAGATAGCTGAGACTCTTCTTGGCGTCGCCGCTGAACTCCTTCTCCACTGCCTTGGCGATGTTGTTGTTGTACTTGGCGACGTACACGGCGTCCATCATCTTGAGGAGCTCTGGCGGGGCTTTGACCAGGATTCCGATGAAAGCTTCTTCGTTGGTGCCCAGTCTCCCCTGACCTGCTTTATAGAGTGAAATAGCTTCTTCCTCAGCCTTGGCCGCATTGTGCACGGCCGGGTTGTACGGCACCTGAGGCGACTGCAGCACGGCCATGACGACCTTGCGGAAGTCGCCGCTGAGCTCCGAGTTGAGCGTGACGGCCAGGTCCTTCCCCACCAGGTCGAAGTAGGAGCGCTTGAGGATGTTCATCTCCTCGTTGGTCCTGCCCGAGAGGATCTGCACGATGAGGCTCTCGGTGGTGCCCATGCCCTTGGTCGCGTCGCGCAGGATCTGCGCCTCCGTCTCGGGCAGCGGCGTGGAGATCATGCGCAGCAGCCGACCGAAGTCACCCGACGTCTCGCTCTTGAGGAGGCTCTTGAGCGGCTTGCTGTACAGCTCCTTGTAGCGCAGCGTGATGAGGTTGCGCGTCTCGGGGGACTTTGAACCCAACACCGTGATGAGGGTCTGCTCGTCCGTGCCCAGCCCCTTGCAGGCTCCATATATTTGCTGCACGGCTTCGTCAATTTCGTGCGGATACCGAATGCCCGTCCCGTGGAACGCATCGTGCGCCGACGCGGGGTATAGCTCCAGCGTCATCGCGGCGGAGAAGCGGGTTCCCTGCGGCGGTCTGAATCCAAAGTGATCAGGATTTTCTTTCGATAGTGTAGGTACCGACCGTACTGCAACGACTTGTTGAAGTGAATCCCCTCTTCAATTCGATAGAGAATGCACCGAATGCGGGAGATCGCCCTCTGAGAAACGATAGGTGCAGGTCAAACAATGGACGCGGCGCTGAGCGAGGCCTTGCGGCGGGGCAACCCGGTGGTGTTCTTGGACCTCTCGATCGGCGGTGCGCCCGCGGGCCGACTGCGGCTGGAGCTGTTCAAGAAGGACTGTCCGCGCACGGTGGAGAACTTCAGGTGGGGCCGCGTTGTGGGCTGGGGCTGCTGCGGATGGCTAAACTAACGTGCATCCTGCGTGTTTGTGTGCGGGCGACAGACAATTCTGCACGGGCGAATACCGGTGAGGCTGCTGGGCAGATGCATCAGCGATGCTGCGAGCGGCGTGGGACTGACGCGTTGGTGCTCTCGTGCTTTTTGGTCGTGCGCTGTCGCTAGGAAATCGGAGCTGCCGGTGGGCTACAAGGGCAGCACGTTCCACCGCGTCATCAAGGACTTTATGGTGCAGGGCGGCGACTTCCTCAAGGTACGACGCAGTCGTGTGTGTGTGGTTTCTAGTGTTGCGGGGATTTGTAGACGGCGGCGACGGGCTCATGACGTTACTTTGCGGTTGCGAACTGCCCAGGGCGACGGCACCGGCCGGATCAGCATCTACGGCGACAAGTTCGAGGACGAGAACTTCGCCCACAAGCACACGGAGCCCGGACTGTTGTCGATGGTAAGGCCTTGCGTCGCCACGCCTCTTGCTGCTGCTGCTCTGTGGCATACTCATTCTCTTGTATGGCTACTGCTGCTGCTACCTCAGGCGAACAGCGGGCCGGCCACGAACGGCTGCCAGTTCTTCCTCACGTGCGCGCCGTGCGACTGGCTGGACGGCAAGCACGTAGTCTTCGGCAAGGTGCTGGACCCGCCGTCGCTGCTGCTACTCCGCAAGATGGAGAGCGTGCCCGTGGGGCCCAGCAGCAAGCCCAAGCTGGCCATCACTGTCACTGAGTGCGGCGAGCTGTAGCGCAGTCAGGACTTATACTGACGGCGTGTGGGCGTTTCCGCGCCGGAGCTAAGAAATTATCTTACTTGTTGGCTTGTTGGCTTGTCTTACTTGTTGGCTTGAACATGGCACCGCGAAACGGTTCCGAGCCAATCGGCCCGCGGGATTTCACAGCCGTTATCGCCCGCAAAATTGAAAATAACCTCGTCGGGTTTGTAAGAAGTGAGGTTTTATGGACGGAGATCTTTGGGCCCGCGGGACCGTTTCAAGTGGGGGGCACACAACGGCAACCCATAGATTTTGTTTGGCTCGGAAGGAGACCATCACTCTTTTGGAAGCCAAGCGCGCACGCCCCGCCGCCCCGCGTCCGCCAAGAAGCTCGCGCCGCCGCCGCCCCCCCCCACCCGCAGCAATCACATCAGAAACATGAGCAAGCGCGACTACTTCCTGCAGAAGGGTCTGCAGATGCAGCGCCTCGACGAACAGATCTCCTCCGCCCCCGCCGGGGACAGCGCCTCGCGTGAAGTAAGACGTCGCCCTTTCCTCCATCTCTTCTCTCTCTCTCTCTACGCTGGTGTGACCCACACACGATGAATGGCTGACACTAACGCTGTCTGTGTGCTGCGTCCGCCGCTGCCACAGGTGACCAAGTACCGCGAGCTGTGCCCGCCCGGCACCCCAGACACTCAGATCCAGAAGCTGATCGGCCAGTGCAAGGGCGACGCCCAGCGCATGGAGAACGCTATCAGCGAGCTGTGGGAGGACTACCGCGGCAACGACCAGGACGACGCCTGGGCCACCGTCGCCAAGAAGAGCACCAAGAAGAAACACGTGCGTCTGTCTGCCCCGGAGTCTAACGGCGACGTGTTGGTGCTAACGGTTTATCATGCTCTCTTTTTTTTCATTTTTGTCGGTTGCCCCATGCAGGAGCAGTCCCTCTTCTCGTCGCAGCGCTCCAATTCGTCAAAGACGACACAGCACCAGCAGGACGACCACGCGGACGCGCCGCAGGATGGCGACGCACAGCCGCCCAGGTCGGCGGAGCGGTTCTCCACGCGAGGCCGTGGCAGCATGAGAGGCCGGGGCACGGCCTCCTCGCGGGGTGGCCGGGGTGGCCGTGGCGGTCGCGGTCGTGGCGGCGCCGTTGTTGCCACGGGCAGCACGCGTGGGCCTCGCAACGGCGACAACGAAGAAGAGAGTCCGGAGAACGAAAGTAACTCTACTGACGGATCCAGCCCGTCCAACGTAGCTCGCGTGCAGCAGTCCTCGAAAACGGCCAAGGACTCGAAGAGGGACCGTGGCGCGAAACCCGTCTCGAAAACGACCACCACGCAGCCCGCTGCTCAGGCGCCTCCTGTAGTTTACCCCGTGCTGACCGGCGCTTGGACGAAGAAGCTGAACGTCTCTAGCGCCACTTCCACGTCCAAGCCCGTAGAACCCGCTCCCACATCTGCGCCTGCAGCGGCGCCCAAGCCGGCGGAAAAACCGATCGCACCTGCTAAAACAGAAACTGAGGCTGCTGCCGTTACAGCCACACCGGAGGCCCCCAAGACTGCCAGCCCGAAGAAGAAGGCACAGCAGGACAAGAAGAGCAAAAAGACACAGAAACCCGGCACTACGGAGGCAGCTGAAGAAACTGCTGCCGTTGTCGGAACGACTGAAACCGTGAAGACCGTGGCGAAGGCAGTCAGCCCGAAGGCTTCGCCGAAGAAGACTGTGGAGAAGAAGAAGACAAAGACGGTGGAGACTACTGTTGAGACCACTTCCTCGAACATTGGTGCCGGATGGGGCACCCTGGATGTGTCCACCTCGACAATGGACGAGTGGTCTTCGTCTGCCACTGCCACTGAGCCTAAGAAGGCGTCGACCCCGAACGCTTGGGCGCGTGGCAGCCCAGTCCTTTCCCCACCAGCTAGCAAGAAAGCCGCACCCGCACCAAAGTCTCCGGTTGCCGAGGCACGGCCGACGGTCGTGCCGGGCTCTCCGAAGGACATTGATGTGCCTCGTTCGACCGGAACCACGTCGACGAGCCCTCGGCCGTACCTTAAGATGGGCAAGTGGGATAGCGCCGCAACGCCGAACCTGTCGCTTCAGTTTGGCAGCTTCTCGTTGAATGGCATGGATTCGGTGGAGCCTTCGTCGCCGGTTGGCTGGGCTTCGGCGGCGACTGCGACTACGACGTCCAACTCCAACAACGGTATCAAGACTGTCACTAAAACCACCACAACTCAAAGCGCTTGGGGCACAACGACGAAGTCGGCGTCGCCCAAGAAGTCGCTGTCTCCTGACCGCACCGAGAAGCAGCACCAGCGCACACAGGAAGGAGCTGTCGCGAAGGCTACTACTTCGGCACCCCCTGGACTTTCGGTGGACTCGGGTCGTGTGACACCTACCACGGGACAGTCTCCGCGGTACGCGCCTTCGGCTCCGTCTCCGGCGTCTCTACCTAAGCCCGATGAAGTCAAGCGTGGCACCCCCACGCGCGCCCAGGGTGGTCCGTTTCAAGCTCAGGGAGGAGCTGCGACACAGGCTAACAAGATGAACATCGGCTACGGCACGGGTCTGTACCAGGCGTCTTATGGCCAGTACTCGATGGATCTTGGTCGTCCTGCCGCCGCTTCGACGCCCGGCCAGCTTCCCGCTGGATCGGGGACCCCAAAGAGCGCTGGCGTTCGCGGAGCTGCTGCTGCTCAGGTCGCCGTCCAGTCGCCGTCTCTTGGGCCGCAGCCCGTGGCTCAGATGCAGCAGATTCCTCTGCAGCAACAGGCTCAGCAACAACAACAGCAGCAGCAGCAGGTCCAGCAGCAAACTCAGCAAAAGCAGAGTCAGCAGCAACAGACTCAGCAGCCTCAGCAGAGCCAACCGAGCCAAACCCAGCAACAAACGGCCGCCCAGATGCACCAGCAGGCCCAGGCCGGCATGCAGCAGGGTTACCACTACGCCCCGCCTCCCCCGCCTGGCATGGCGCTGCCGTACAATCCGTACAACTACGCCGGCTACTACCAGGGCTACGGCTACTACCAGAACCCTCAGGTGCGCTCCTTGTGATTTCGTTTCACGGTTCTGGGATAGTTGATATACTCACGATACTTGATACGTTTTGTTTTCGGTATCACAGTTTGCCCAGTACAGCCCGCGCACGCAGTACCCGCCGCGCGGCAGCATGCCGTATGGAGTCGAGGGCCCCGTTCCGGGCTTCTCTAACCCGCCAAACATGCCCTACCAGGACCAACACATGATGGCCCAGCAGCACGAGTACGCTGGAGCTGTGCCTCAGGGCTTCGGCGAGATCAACGCCGCCTACATGCAGCAGGCGCCGATGCAGCAGCAGGGTGGCCACCACCACGGTCACCAGAACGGCCCGCAGGGCCACGGCAAGGGCGGCTCGAGCTCGAGTGCAACCGGATCCGGCTCCCAGCAGGCGCATGGCCAGCGTAGCAACGCGGGCATGCCTGCGTACCAGAACGCTGGAGGTCGCGACCACGCGTCGCCGCCGGTGCCTAACGCGTCGGCGGCCATGACTGGTTCGTACGGCCAGCACTATGGCTGGGCGGGCAACTACGGCGCGCAGCCCGTCGGCGGATGGGGCCACATGATGCCCCAGGGCTACCAGCAGTCACCGTCCCAGCAGCAGCAGGCCTCACAGCAGCAGCAGCAGCAGCAGCAGCAGCAGCCGAACGCACACCAGCAGAGCTACCATCAGTACGGCAACGGCGGCGCGCAGGCTGGCAACAGCTCGAACGACGCGAACCCGGCACGCTGGAGCAGCTCGTAGGCGGGCGTGCCCACACGCATTCTGCGCCCCGGCCGGCCGACCGCAGACGGGAAGGAACCGTGTGTCGTGCCACCATTTTCTTAGCTAGGTAGTGCAGAACGGTCTCCGCTGCGCCAGTAGCGGCGCAGGAGCAGGAGGGTGAGGGAGGACAAGAGATAACGATAGGAGTCGAAGCTGTATGACTAAAGCGTGCTTTGCGTCTCGACAGGAACGCTTATCCTACACGTTTTACACGCCCATAGCTTTGGGCCTCGCTGCAGTGCAACTTAGGCCCGCACGCGTAGAACTTGCCCTCGCGCTTGAACTGCAGGCGCACCGCATCTGTCGGGAAGGCCTCAGTCGTGGGGATCCTTCGGTTCCATCGCGTGCCCAACCGAAGTATCCTCCGAAGAAACGAGCTCGCTTGCTGCCCGATGGCCGACATTAATGTAATGCCGATGCCGTGGATCATCAGCGGCGCCGAGCTGTCCTTCTTCTTCTTAAGGTGAAGTGCAGGTAACGACGGGTGTTCGTTTATCGCAAAAGCAGTCTTCTTGTAGTCCTGGACTCCAGGACTACAAGAAGGTCCAGTGGACCAGGACTCCTGGTACATGTCGAGTCCATCGGCAGAAAGCGTCAGCATGTGAACCCCATCAAGCGAAAGACGAGCCTGTTCCCCATGGCGCGATGCGTATCTTGGGCGGGATTCGGATCGAGCTCGATCCGAATGCAGCTATCGATCCCGTGCTCGGCGTCGACAGGGTCAACTGCTCGTGGCGGACTCGGTTGCCAACCGAGGCGGTTGGTGCGGCTCCGCAGCCCCAAGAACGATCCCACTTGCTGACAGGCTCTCCGCTCCGCGCGCAGAAGTTCTCAGCGAGTTCCACCGCGGCATTCGACCCGGTCGCGCCTCCATCTCCTCGCAGACAATTGCCGAATGAGAGAAAGCGGCATGGAGCACCATGCCACCCCTCCTGCTAACAGGGATGGTCGAACAAACGCGCGTGACACCCCTCCGATGTTTCAGGCGACTGCCAAGTGCATCGCTCCATCCCGCCGCTTGCTGCTCCGTGGCGACACGCCTCGCTGAAGACGGCGGCCATGGAGAGAAGAATCCCGCCTCCAAGTGCTTGCTGCCGCACAATTTTGGTCCGGGGCGTTACGCTGCCCCTGCTAGCATAGCGGCCCGAAAGGACGTGGGACACCTTCGGCGCTTTTTTGGCCGCTGGGCTGATGAGACGTTGGGAAATTTCGGTGCCGCTTCAAGATCGGGCTGCACGCGCCGCGATTGGCCGATTAAACAGCGTGGCGGGATTCCCATTGGCGAAAACAAAACGCCTGATACGCCGGGAGCTCCAACGGCAAGCCTAATGGGGAGTCGTCGCTGCCGCTCACAGCAGCTTCCTCCCGATCGAGAACGCAGCCGCGAGCAGCAAGCAAGATCGCCCCGAAAGGGCCTCGTGCTCAGCTAACCGGTCGCCACCCTCCGCGTCCTTCCCTCCTGCTTCAGAATCCAAACGCGTCCCCGAGTGACAGTAACCCTCCCCCTCCCCCCTGCTCGCCTCCATGGACGTGGGCGCGCGCGTGTGGGTCGCCGACCCGGCGGACGAGCGCGTGTGGATCGCGGCGCGAGTGCTCGAGGCGCGCCAGGCCGTCGTGGCGGTCGAGCTCGAAGAGCAGCGCAAAGACGAACCGGCGCGCTTGAAGAACCAGCGCCGCGGCTCCTGTGACGAGCGCGAGGACGACGACGCCCAGGCCAGCAAGCGTCGAGACGTGTCCCTGATCTTCTCCGCCTCCGGCGAGTGCGCCAACGTGCTGCCGCGCAACATGCCGCGCGAGCAGGACCAGCGCGACCTGGTGGCGCTCCCGCACCTGCACGAGGCCTCCATCCTGAACGCGCTGCGGCTGCGCTACGAGCGCCACGCCATCTACACGCACATCGGCGACATCCTCATCTCCATCAACCCGTTCCAGAACCTCCCGCAGCTCTACGGCGACGAGGTGCTGCAGGGCTACGCCTACGACCACAGCGCGCACTTCGGCGACCGCGTCACGGCGACGGACCCGAGGGAGCCGCATCTCTTCGCGGTGGCGCGCGCGGCCTACGTGGACATCGCGCAGAACGCGCGCAGCCAATCCATTCTCATCAGCGGCGAGAGCGGCGCCGGCAAGACCGAGGCCACCAAGATCATCATGACCTACTTCGCTGTCACGTGCGGCACCGGCAACAACGTGGGGGCAACTTCAATGCCGCCACGTGGGACGGACCAATCCCCGTCGCCTCCCGCGTCGCCGTCCCGCACCACGATCGAGGAGCAAGTGCTGCAGTCGAACCCCATCTTGGAGGCTTTCGGCAACGCGCGCACTGTGCGCAACGACAACAGCTCGCGGTTCGGCAAGTTCATCGAGCTGCGCTTCCGCGACCAGCGGCGAAGACTCGCCGGTGCTCGCATCCGAACGTACCTGCTGGAGAAGATCCGAGTCATTAAGCAGGCCCCGCACGAGCGCAATTTTCACATTTTCTATGAGCTGCTGAGTGCAGACAACACTTGTGTGACTAAGGAGCAGAAGCAGGCATTGTCGTTGAGTGGTGGCCCGCAGAGTTTCCGCCTGCTGAACCAGAGCTTGTGCTCCAAGCGGCGGGACGGTGTGAAGGACGCTGTGCAGTTCCGCTCGACGAAGAGAGCTATGCAGCAGCTTGGCATGAGCGAGCGTGAGATCGGCGGAGTGCTGGAGATCGTGGCAGCGGTGTTGCACATGGGCAATGTGGACTTCGAGCAAGTACCTCATAAGCGAGAAGATAACGTTTTCGCCGACGAGGCACGTGTACTGGCCTCGACGACTGGTGCGTGCAACCATTTTACAAAAGCAGCGGAGCTGCTGGGCGTGTCCACAGAAGCGCTGGGCCATGCCCTTACGAAGCGCTGGCTGCACGCTTCCAATGAAACATTGGTCGTAGGAGTTGACGTTGCTCATGCACGGAACACTCGCAATGCGCTTACCATGGAGTGCTACCGGCTTCTATTTGAATGGCTTGTAGCACGCGTCAATAACAAACTCCAACGCCAAGCTAGTACATCATGGGATGATACCGATCAGAATGGTGATGACGATGAAGACTCGAACGATTTCATCGGTCTGCTCGACATCTTTGGCTTTGAAGATATGGCAGAAAACTCCTTCGAGCAACTCTGCATCAACTACGCCAATGAGGCACTTCAGCACCAGTTCAACCAGTACATTTTTGAGGAGGAGCAGCGATTGTACCGCGATGAGGGCATCCGCTGGAGCTTCGTAGACTTCCCCAACAACCGCGCGTGCCTTGAGCTGTTTGAGCACCGACCAATCGGTATTTTCTCACTTACTGACCAGGAATGTGTGTTTCCCCAAGGCACGGATCGTGCTCTCGTGGCCAAATACTACCTGGAATTTGAGAAGAAGACGCAACACGCGCACTTCCGCTCAGCTCAGGTGATTCAGCGTGCGACGCAATTTGTAGTGGTGCATTATGCCGGATGTGTTACTTATACTGCTGAAGGTTTTCTTGCGAAAAACAAGGACTCCTTCTGCGAGAGTGCAGCACAATTGTTGGCTGGGTCATCGAATCCCCTCATCCAGGCTCTTGCAGCAGGATCGGCCAACGAAGATGGCGCCAATGCCGACAATGAGCTGGACGGCTTTGGTGGTCGCAATATTCGACGTGCCAAGTCAGCCATCGCAGCGGTCAGCGTGGGCTCGCAATTCAAGATCCAACTGAATGAGCTATTGACCACCGTCCGTGCCACTACTCCTCGCTATGTGCGCTGCATTAAGCCTAACGACTCGCATGTGGGATCGTTGTTCCAAAGCACTCGCGTTGTTGAGCAGCTACGCAGTGGTGGTGTTCTTGAAGCGGTGAGGGTAGCGCGTGCAGGATTCCCTGTGCGCCTCTCACACACGCAGTTCCTCGGTCGTTATCGCCGGGTGCTTCTCTCGCTCTGCAAGCTGACAGACAATGGCTTTGAAAGAAAGCACAGGAGCTGGAGTGAGCTTGACCTGTGCCTGCACCAGCTTACCCAAGTTCTTCTTGCCGACAGCAAGTTCGATGAAGAGGTGGAAGATGACGAGCAGTCTCACCAGATGCGATGTGGTGTCAGTCTTGGCAAGACCCGCGTCTTCTTCCGTCGCAAGCCGTACGAAAAGCTGGAAAATCTGCGCGTATCGGTACGCCAGGGGGCCAGCCTTGTCATTCAAAGACATGTTAAAGGTTTTGTGGCCCGCCGTAGTTACCGACACCTTCACCAGGTCACGATCGCCATGCAAGCACGTGTGCGAGGACGTCGTGCCCACAGATACGTGTGCTGGCTGCGTGCGATGCAGCAAGCTCGAGTGCTGCAGATGAGGATGCGCCAGCTTTGTGCTCGGAGCAGATTCCTCCGTGCTCGTGCAGGAGTGCTGGCGGTGCAGTGCCGCTTCCGGTGCCGCCGTGCAACACGAATTGTGGAGGCACTTCGTGAGGCCCATGCGGTGACGCGCATTGCCACTGTTTGGCGTCGATCGTCTGCTCAACGGAAGTACTGCAAGTTGTGTAGTGTTACTTTGGCGCTTCAATGCGCGATGCGTGCACGTAGCGCCAAGCGGGTGTTGAAGGCGCTGCGCGAAGAGAGCAGGAATGTGGCAAAGCTGAAGGTGGACAATGCTCAGCTAAAGGATGAGCTGGCTGAATTACGTCGACAAATGCAGGTCATGGTGGCTCAGAGTGCAAGTAAGGAGCGTCAACAAGGATCCTTCCCTTCGTTCAAGACCACTGAAGAGCCTGCGTCCAAGTCTCCTCAAAAGGCTGTGATGTTCTCATCCGATAGTGCTCCTGCGGAAGACAACAACAACCAACATGACTGCGAAAACCAGTTGGAACTTGAGCTATCGGACGACCTGATTACTATGGACACCGGTGGAAATCCCAACGCAGCAGATGGCCAAGATGTTGGTTGTGTTGTGGATCTGTCAGATAGCCAGCAAAAACCAAAGCTGCAGACGCCCAATTCACGCCGGACTCGCCGTTACAGCTTACCACCAACGCTTACCCCGGCAAATGAAGACGCGGAGCTGGAAGATGCAACACCACCTCCATCCCCTCGTGCTTCTCGATCCCGTGATCGACGCCACAGCTTGGATTTATGGCGGCTTCAGGAGGTGGAGGCTCAGAAAGAGGCCCACCAACTGCGTGAAGAAATCCGTGAGGCAGCTGCTGATGAACCTTCACCAGAGCGTCAGCAGCAGCAAGAAATGGCTCTTCAGAAGCTTGTTGCCTCGCAGATCAAGCGCAAGACTATGGAGCTTCAGCTACAACTGCCAGAGTTCGAACTCAAGGTGGACAACAATTGCATTGACGTTGGTCCAGCCTCGTGCGTTAGCCACCGGCGCCGTTCACGCACAGTTGATAGCCCTCTTCCAGTACCAGCTCCATTGACCTCGTGTGGTCGGCAGGGTCCTTCGCGCTGGAACTTTGCAGCCCCCCGTAGCATGACGCACGCTACCAGCGGCCGCATGCCGGCCTACTTCGACGGCCCGAACGACGCTGGCTCATCATCCTACGGTGACGATCGCTCCGTAGATGGCGACGATGACCTGTACGGCCGCTACCCGATGCCAAGACGCTCAGCATCAGCTGGGATGTATCGTTCACGGTCGTCGTCGAATGGATCATCCTGCTACGTGCCGCCATCTGTGGCTGTTCGCCCCGGAGTTGTTGTCCCTCGGTTCGCCAAGGCCCCGACATGCTACGAATGCGACTGCACGTTCAACATTCTAGTGCGTCGCCACCACTGCCGCCAATGCGGCAACTCGTTCTGCTTCGAGCACTCGACACGCCAGCTGGCACTGCCTCACTTGGGCTACATGGCAGCTCAGCGTGTGTGCGATACGTGCTTTGAGGCGCACATCCAAGCCATGACATCGCTCAAGTTGCCGTCGTTGATGCGCCACCCGACGGACGAGCTGTCGACTTCATCCTTCGTGAGCTCGCCGCGTGGCCTGGAGAGCAACGACAGCTACTGCGGCCTCGACAGCCCAACGGTGGCAGCAGCCCGCGTGGCTCCGCTGCGTACATAAGTATTCCTTGTCAGTAACTAGCCTAGTAGGGTACCATCGAACCGAAAAAAATATCTATAAGTCCAAGAAAATAAATGGGATGCATTTATACCTTCAGCAGTCAAGTCTTCAGGCATCACGACGTGAAGAAGTCCACGTGATTCACGTGGACTTCTTCTTCGTAGCGCTGCCTTTCGCCTTGGGCGCGTCTTTGGGCTTCAACGGCGCGAAGGTCATACGATGAATCGCACAGGGTCCGTGCTTGGCGATGGCAGCAACGTGGGCCTTCGTCGGGTATCCCTTGTGCTGGGCGAGTCCGTACTGCGGGAACTTGTCGTCGAACGCGCGCATGAGGCGGTCCCGCGTGACCTTCGCGATGATGGAGGCCGCCGCGATACTGAAGACCTTGGAGTCACCCTTGACCACCGCCTCGGCCGGCAGCTCCAGCGTCGGCGGCAGCTTGTTCCCATCCACGAGGACGAACGTCTTGTCCTTCTGCTGCAGCTGCTCCGCCACCTCGGCCACGGACTTGGCCATGGACTCGAGCGACGCCTGCAGGATGTTGATCTCGTCGATGCGCTGCGCGCTGTTCACGTGCACCGCGTACGTGATGCGCGGGTGAGCGGTCAGCAGCTCGAACAGCGCCTCGCGCTGCGGCTCCGAGATCTTCTTGCTGTCGTCCACGCCGCTCACCGTCACGTCCAGGGGCACGTGGCAGGCCGCCGCCACCACGGGACCGGCGAGAGGCCCTCGGCCGGCCTCGTCCACGCCGATCACGGCCGCGTAGCCCTTGGCTTCGTAGCGCGTCTCGAAGGCGCGGGAGAGCGTGTACGTCGGCAGCGCTTCCCCGTTCTTGGCCGATTTCGTGGGATTCGGAGTGCGATTGGCGCGCGCGGACGCGGCGGTGCTCTCGACCGCTGCTGCAGTCTTGTTGAGCCGCGGCGAGCGGCGCGGCGCGACCACCTTGACGGTGCGCTTGACGGTCTTGCGCATTATCTCGTGGTGAGCGTTATTTTAACCCAATTGTGAGACAAGTGGCTGTCGATTGGCAGATATTGATTGAGTGTCGAGCAGTACCTCTGAAGCGAACGCTGGTGCTTGGCTGTGCGTCACAATCCGATTGACGCCCCAGCACCCAAGCGAGAGAGAGAGAGATCCAAGTCGAGATGGCTGACGCGACGCCCGCCCCTCCTGCCCCCAAGAAGCTCACCAAGAAGGAGCTGCGCATCCTCGAGCGCCAGAAAGCGGCCTCGGTTGCCGCCGGCCCCACGCTCACCGACACGTACGGCGAGCTGCCGCTCGTCCAGTCGCAGGAGCGCCCCAACCACGTCTACAAGTCGTACGTCACCCGCAAAAAGCCCTCTCTCTCTCTCATGCTCGGGCACTCTGCAGCAGAACGAAGCTGACTGTGTCTTGTGGATGTATTTGTGCGACACTGCAGCGTGAAGGACCTGAACCCGGAGCTGCAGGGCGAGAGCTTCTGGGTGCGCGGCTACCTGCAGGCCGTGCGCGCCAAGTCCAAGATCGCCTTCATCACGCTGCGCGAGCAGACGGCCACGATCCAGGCCATCCTGCACGAGAGCGACAAGGTGTCGCGCCCCATGATCAAGTTCGCGGCCGGCGTGTCCAAGGAGTCCGTCGTCGACGTGTTCGTCACGCTCAGCACGCCCGACAGCCCCGTGCTCAGCACCACGCAGAAGGACGTGGAGCTCAATGTCGAGAAGTTCTTCGTCATCAGCAAGGCCCTGCCCGAGCTGCCCTTCCAGGTGGAGGACGCGGCCCGCCCCGACGCCGTCGTCAAGGCCGAGGGATCCACCTACGTGAACGTGGGACTGGAGACCCGTCTCAACACGCGTCCGCTTGACCTGCGCACGCCTGCCAACCAGTGCATCATGCGCATCCAGGCGGCTGTGGGCCTGCTCTTCCGTGAGTTCCTCGTCCAGCGCGACTTCGTCGAGATCCACACCCCCAAGCTCGTGGGCGGCGCCTCCGAGAGCGGCGCCAACTGCTTCACGCTCAAGTACTTCGACCAGGACGCCGCCCTGGCTCAGAGCCCCCAGACGTACAAGCAGATGGCTTGCGCTGTTGCTGGCCTCGAGCGCGTGTTTGAGATTGGCCCCGTCTTCCGTGCTGAGAACTCGAACACGCACCGTCACATGTGCGAGTTCGTCGGCCTTGACCTGGAGATGACCATCAAGGAGCACTACCACGAGGTGCTGGAGGTGTTCTCGGACCTGTTCATCTACATCTTCGACGGCATCAAGGAGCGCTACGCCAAGGAGCTGGCCATCATTAACGAGCAGCATCCGTTCGAGCCGCTCAAGTACAACAAGCCTTCGCTCATCATCAGCTTCGAGGAGGGTGTGAAGATGCTGAAGGAGGCTGGCTCCGACCAGCAGCCCGAGGAGGACCTGAGCACCGAGAACGAGAAGTGGCTCGGCCGCCTCGTCAAGGAGAAGTACGACACCGACTTCTACATCCTCGACAAGTTCCCGCTGGCTGTCCGTCCGTTCTACACGATGCCGGACCCGACGGACAAGCGTTGGAGCAACTCGTACGACATGATGATCCGTGGCGAGGAGATCGTCTCCGGCGCGCAGCGTGTGCACGACCCCAACCTCCTCATGCAGCGCATGGACGAGCTGGGCATGCCCCAGGAGTCGATGCGCAGCTACATCGACTCGTTCCGCCTCGGCGCTCTGCCCCACGGTGGCGGTGGCATTGGTCTGGAGCGTGTGGTCATGCTGTATCTGGGTCTGGGCAACATCCGTAAGGCCTCCATGTTCCCGCGTGACCCGAAGCGGTTGTTCCCGTAAGCGGTCTTCACTCGTGTATGTTCACCATGCATGTGTAGTCTTGCGCCGTCGAATCGAAGAGTCGTCTTGGTCGTAAGATGATCGTATTCGTGCTCACTCGCATCGCAGCTCGATTTTGTCGTTGGTTTTCACTAAGCACTATGCAAGAACCAAGACGAATTGATACAAACCACTACGAAGTATCAACTACGTTAGAGGGGGTTTCCTGAATTGCCTTCTGCGTCTTTTTCCTCATTGGTGATGCCGAGCAACCTTCAGGTAGCGTTTCTCATCTGCATCGATGGCTTTTTCCTCCTCCTCTTCATCGTCGCTCTGTTCCAAGTCCAACAAAACATGAGTCACGTTATACATGCGTAATTCGATCGTGTTAACCCCCTCCCTTCACTCACATCTTGATACTCTTCCCCCAACAGCGATACTCCGACAGAGCTCGTCTTCTTTGGTGGCAATGGTTGCGGGTTCTCGTCGCGCAAAAAACAATAGTAGGCGTGAAGCGTATGCGAGGAATCCAAGAAACGAAACTTTTTGTTTTCACCGAGCTTGACCTGCCAAAACACAGCGTGCAATATGTTAGCACTCTATCCTTAGTACCAAAGTGAGGAAAAATGGTTCACCACACGATTCCGGAATCAATCCACACTTTCATATCCAAGAAACTGATGCACAACGCAGGGAGGCCGACATTGCACGTACCTTCAACATAACCTCTAGCTGTGGTTTGCCTCGCACCTTGTTAGCCGTAGCTTCCAGAATCGCATGCCGGTTCTTGGTCTTTGGCTGTACAGACATCAAAAAGTAAGTCCCAAGACAACCAACACCAAGCCACTTCAACATGCTGGACCAATCATCAGCACGGATGGGTAACCTTACTTACCATTGTGAGGTGATCCGGCACGTTCCACAGCGGTTCAAACGCTTCATCGTCACTCTCCTGGTCACTTTCATCCTCCAGATACTGGTACGGGAACTTGTTCTCGGTCGCGAACGTCTCCTGCGGCGGCGGGAACTCGACCGCGTAGTCTCCGAAGCGCAGGCGATGCAGCATCTGCTGCTCCGCCTCCTCTGCGTCTTCCTCGGGCTTTTGCACTGTTGTTCCCGTCTCGGCGTTCTCGTCCTCAGTCGCCCGTCGCGTCCTCTTCTTCAGCTGCCGGAACAAACTCCGGTCCTCGACGAGGTTCCGGGCGTCGAAGCGATCCACGCGCAGGTCGCCGCCGCTCTCCCCGCGCCACGCGATCAAGTGCGCTTCCTGGTGCAGCTTCCACGCCGTCTCCGGGTCGTCGAACACCTGGCAACTGTACCCACGCACACCCAGCGCCAGCGCGTCACCGCCAGAGGCGTCGTCGTCTTGCTCCTCCTCGGCCATTATTCGTCGTCTTGGAAATACGCACATTTGATTCGCTATAATTTCGAGTGGCAAAACGCAAACGGTTTGACCAAGTGAAGTATGAGTGAGCGAGGCCGGAGCGAGCGTCGGCCCAGCCGCAGTCCGCGACGGGGACGCGACAGACGCAGCCGCAGCAGGAGCAGGAGCGCGAGCCGCTCGAAGCACAGGCGCCACCGCCGGGACGAGCGCGAGAAGGCGGGGGACGGCGCGGAGAAGCAGAAGCTAGAGAACCGGGAGGAGGTGGAGCACAGGTCGCGTATGTGGACGGTGGTGGACTCCGACGACGACAACTCCAGCAGCTCCAAGGCCGAGGGGCGGAAGAGCAGCAGAAACGACAGCAGACGCAGACACCGTCATCATCGCCACTCGGGGAGACGCCGCTCTCCTTCTTCTTCGTCCGAGTCGGACGCGGACAGCTCCGACAGCTCCGACAGCTCGGACGACGAGCGCTCGCGTCGGAAGCGGAAGCACAAGCGCAGCAGCTCGCGCAAGGACAAGAAGCGGCACAAGAAGGACAAGAAGAAGAAGAAAGAGAAGAAGAGCAAGGGCAGCAGGCGCGCGGTGAACCAGGACGAGTACGGCAAGTACGGCATTCTGCGCGAGTCCGACTTCCACAGCAAGAGCGTGTCCTTCCAGGCCTGGCTGCGCGAGGTCAAGAAGATGGGCGAGTTCAACGGACCCAAGTGGGAGGCCATGGAGCTCTTCAAAGAGTACATGGAGGACTACAACACGTGCACGTTCCCACATGAAAAGTACTACGACGTCGAGAAGTACGAGATGAGGCGCTACCAGAGGCAGCAGCGCAAGGCGCTCGCGAAGCACCAGGGGGCGCCCGACAAGGCGACGGATACGCTGGCGGACGAGGAGCGCGTGCGTCGCGAGCGCCAGACCGCACGCGAGAAGAAGGAGCAGGAGGAGTTCCGCCTCGTGATGCAGCTCATGGACAAGGACAAGATCGAAGACATGCGCGAGCAGGAGCGGCTCCGAGCGCAGATGCAGATGTTCTACAAGTCCGGCAACGTCGAAGAGGCCCGGCGTCTCGAGCAGATCCTCAACAAGGTGGAGGAGGACCCGCGCTTCCAGCGCTGATAAATTGGCTCCATGGATCTGTAGGCACGGCCATCAGCTGGCAGAAGACCTTCGTAGCAAAATGATGTAGTCCTATTTTGCAGCGGTAAGTAACTCGGATGTTGAAGTTGATCAGTCTGCACATTTCGCTTCCCGAGTCGAACACCAAAGCGCCGGAATTTCCAGTGGAAACGGTCTCTGCCACAAAAGTGAGTTGTTCATCGTTACCGATTGGATGCCTGTCAGTGGCGTAGTGAGCGACAGCAGCCCCAAGCACCATTGATTTTTGTTGGTAGATTACAGGTTGCCGAGTTTCCCACTGTTTCGTGCCACACCGTTGCTTGACGTGCATTCCACCTGGATCCATCGCCGCTCCGCCGTACACGTAGCATCATCACTTATGATTTATAACTTTCATCACTTAGTGGATCCGCTTCCGTGCGATACGCGTTTCCCTGTCTCGAAATAATTGCACGAAAACCCACGTCCCGTCGCAGTGTCGAAAAGTGTCAGTGATGGAGCTCTCGGGTCTGCGGAGCGTGGCCTCAGCCTTCTCGTCGCCCAGCTCCAGCTCCTCCGTGTCCTCCAGCAGCAGCCGCGACGGCCACCGACAGCCTCGTCGCTCGACGTCCCGCGCAACGGACGACGACGCTGGCGACGACGCGTATCGCCGCCACCGCAAAAATAGACAGCGGAGCTTCGAGCAGCACCACCGAGAGCGCCGCCACACGGGCTCGAGCCTCACGGACAAGAGCATGAGCCCCTCGCGCAGCCGGAAGGAGAGCGACGAGCTGTCGCTGGCCAGCACGTGCGACGACCGGCCGGGGCTCCACCTGCCGCTGGACAAGGAGTTTCTGCCGCTGGACAGCCCCACGCAGGATCGGACGGACGAGCAGGAGCAGGAACAGGTGCGCGACCAGGTCATCTGCATGATCTTCGACCTGCCCGAGTCCACGCAGTTCTACCAAGGTACAGTACAGTACTCAGTTGCAGCGACCTGGAGGACAGTGCTAACGACGTGTCGCTTGCTTTGTCGTGAATCTTTCTGGCCCCTTTCCGCTCCTCTTGCTGCAGACTTTTCGTGTGCCATCGCGTCGACGCTGGCTATGCACGGACGGATGTATCCGACGAGCTCGCATGTGTGCTTCTACTCGAACGTGTTTGGCCGCGAGAGAAAGGTCAGAGGGTGGACCTTGAAGGATACACTCGGGGTTGCAGCTCGGCTTTGCTCATGTGCAATGCTCGACGCTAGCGTTTCCGGCTCCCCGACGTGGGGTGCGACACCACGATATGCCCAGTATCTGATTGCTCTTGTGTTGTCGGTCTTGCTGTCTGCAGATCCTGATCCCCTACGAGTCCATTCGCGAAATTGAAAAGACGACGACGATGGTGTTTCAACACTCGATCCGCCTCGCGACCTTCGACAAGGACGAGTACACGTTCACCAGCTTCTGGGGCAACAACCGCGATAGCTGCTATGATCTTATCCTGAAGACACGCGACCGCGTGCTGCGCGAGTTGCGCCCCACTACAGTGAACTCCTCGGAAGCGCGTTACCCGGCGCTGTCAACGTCTCCCGTCTCCAGAGACTCCCAGTCGCCTGTTGTGTCGCCACCAGCATCGCAGCCTAATCCCACAGCAGAAGAAGATGACGAAGAAGAAGAAGAAAAAGAGCACGAGAAGGAAGAAGAAGACACCGTTGCTTCTGACCACGACGACTCTGTAGCTGTTGACAATGGCAAGACCAACGCGGCAATCGAAGAGACCGACGCGGATGACCGGACAGTCCCTGTAACCCCACGCCGGCGCAGTGTGGTCTCGGATGTGGACACGATCGCACCCAAGGATATTTCGATGACACAGATTCTCGAGGAGGTTTTCCCTGTATCGGTAGATACATTCATGCAGCTTTTCTACCAGGACAACGCACCGTTTGGGCTGGACAAGTTTAACGAACAAACGGGGTCAACTGAGATGACGTTAAACCCGTGGATGTCTCCGTTGGAAGACGAAAAGTCTTTTGGTACGTATTTAATCTTGCAGCTGGTTGAGTGTAGAACGTTAAACTCGTACTAACCAATGCCACTATTGACAGGCATGACTCGCTCGCTGCAATTTCGAGTGCCGGTCGATGCCCCAATCGGTCCAAAGTCGTCACAGGTTGATGTGGTACGTTTTCAGTAAAAATTGCACTTCGGTTGTTCAAGCATTTGCAGTCGCTTGAACGGTGTACTAACTAACGTTTGGTGGAAAACTTTATGCTAAAACTGCAGCTTCAATGCCTGAAAGAGAACGAACACGGAGTGCGTGTCGTAGAGAGTTCGACCCGACTTGTGGATATCCCCTACGGTGACTATTTCAGTGTGGAAGATCGATGGACCATCGTGCCACGGTCATCTAACCCGAACGCCTGCAAAGTATTTATTGAGTTGAAGGTACGTCTGAAATTGAAATTCGCGACGCTTTCGACGGGCGTGGTATACTTATTTGGACGGTGCTCTGTTGCCTGCTTCCTCTATAGGTGGTTTTCGGTAAATCGACATTCTGGAAGAATACAATTGAGACGCGTGCCATCAGTGACAACCGAGCGAAATGTGAAAAATGGGTTGGGATGGCCAAGGAATTCCTTGACACAAGGGGCCTCAATGAAGCGGCAAACTGCGCCTCGGAGAGCCCTCCTACATCAAGCACTTCTTCCGAAAAAGCGGTTGTGCAGGACGCTAACAGAAATGATCGGGGATCGACGGTGAGACGCCGAAGCCGAAGCAAGCCAAACCACCGGCACCGAAGTTCCACAGCCGCGATGGTGCCATCTGGAGGGGCCCGCACAGCCCCCGTGAAAGTTTTCCCATGGATGTTGGTTCTGCTTCTGCTGCTTGTCATCTTGCGTCTGCAAATGACGTTGTCAAGCATCGAGCGCTCATTGCTGGTGAATACCGAGCTGATCGGCGATCTCCAGAGACAAATTGTTGGACTTCAGGCGGGGTCCTGCTCGGTGACAACGTAGTTGTTGCTTCGCCATACCGCTGCTATTTTACAACACTTAAGTAAAACAAAAAAACACATCTACTCGTTGTCTAAATGCAATTTTAGGTTGTTGTACCGTGGATTTCTACACGGTGGAGACGTCAAACCATATCGCGTGAAAGTTGACACGCTTCTGCAGTTCCTGTAGCAACTGGTTCACTTGAAGGTCTGTGTCGCGCTGTATCGAACGATGAAGTGAAGCCGTAGTTTTCCGTATCTGCTTCCTTTGTGTGCCGTACTCCTTGACAAGTTTCTCTTCCGAATTTCGCTGTTGCGTGGCGAGAATTTCCTGACGCATTGAGCGTAACACACGCTGCAGAGCACGGAGGTGGGTGTGTTGGAGTGGATTGTGCATCACGTATACGTCTGACGGTAGATTTGCGACCATCCGACTCAATTCGTACATCAATAATTCGTGCGACCTCACGTCAAGGCTCACCAACGCAAACGTTGGTCGGATGACAGAAGCAACAGAAGTAGACACCCCAAAACGCGGATGTCTAAACCATGATCCCAGATTTGAACCAGATGAGATGAACAGCAGTTGTTCATGGTCTGAATAACAACAGCGTGAAACCGAAGCGAAGTCAGTCAATCAAAAGGGTCAGTGCTTACTACCAAGCAAGCTGACGTACCTTTGGAACTGCTTCCATGGCACCAATTGACACCAATATTTGTTAGTGACTCTCGGCCGACGCTTAACACGTCATCGGGATGAATTTTAACGGACGCAACAGCAAGCGCCGACGCACTTGGCCGCCAGGCGAGTGTCGTATCGGAGCGAACGTCATCTCTAGATGCACCCCAGTGCAGCCACAGCGTTACCTCGACCGGTCTCCGCTCTCGAAGAAATGGAAAGCTTGGTCTAAACTGAAGTTCCAACTGAAATCGAGCTGCCCCTGTTGTGTGATCAGTCTTATCCGCTACGGGAGAAAATTCAGGGACCACTGAACAGGAGCACCTCCAGCCCTGTGTCGGTACTCTCTTTGGCGCAGTCAGCACGACAAAACTGTCGTTAAGTATCGTGCCGGACAGATTCTTGAGGACGACTTCTGCATGGATAAGTGACGACGACGGCACGTATTCGACCACACGAAAATGTTCCAGTGATACTTGCTGCTCCAGCTTGGGGTCACCCATTGAGGAGCCTGGAACATGCTCCTTCGTTTCATCTTTCGCAGGATTTCTGAGAGTCCTTGACGGTGCGCTCACAATTGTTTCCATGTCTACGAGGGTTTTGGATATTGTGCCGAAGTTGCCATCTTCTTGTGTTGAGTGGATTAACGTCAAAAGTGAGCGGTCTTTGCTGTGACTTGCTCTTGTCTGTTGTTTTTGCCACTGTTGCGCGATAAGCTGATTAAGCTTGCAAGCCAGTGCATGCTTGTCTCCCATGATCATTTGCAAGCGTTTCAGCTCCTGTAACCCATTGGTCACACGTGCAAATAGAGAGTCTGCCACCTTTCCAAGCTGTGATTGCGAGGCAGCTAAGGTATTGTTTGTCTCGTCCTCAAAGTGAATCGCATTCCTGTCGCGCGATGAGGCCCTTTGAGTGCGTTCAATGTAGTGGAATGGTTCTGGTTTCAAACCCTTCGAACCACTTTTCTCGTCTCGAGATCGTTTACGAGAGTCTGAACCGTGTTTAGCTTTCTTTTCTTCACGTAGTCGCAGTCGATGGCAATAAAGCTTCGTCTCAGGTGTGATTGCTTTCTGAGCGATGAGAACACTGCGCTTCAGAAGCTGCCCGTCGCCCCACTCAGACTTATCAATGCTCACTTCACTCCCAATACGGCAGGTACTCGAGTCAATAATTCCAGGAACGTCATTCAAGAGTAGTAGTTGGCACGACGCATCAAGCTTGTGAATGCCATCAAAATTACCGGTATGAGCATGGCCTACATGGTTAAAAGCTACCAAGTCACACGAGGCGAAGTCAGTTATCAATTCGAACACTTCGCTGCAAAATACAACAAAAGAGATTAGAAACTTACAAAGAAGAAGTTCCATAGACACGTTTTGTGCGGTGCTGATAAACTCCAGAATGAAAAAAGATCGGTCTAGATCGTCACAGCGCACGCAGAGGACATGATGTTGGTCCAATTTATTCTCGAGCATGCACCACCTGATACACAACTCACATCAGCTACCTCAACACGGACGAGCATTGCAGGGAATATCCAAGCCAAACGTACATTTCAGCTGGGCGAGCAGCCAGCACGAAGGAGGTGAGTATAATCCCATTTCCGTGCACATATATCGTATTAGTGGTAGTCCCAGTGATCACCAATGTCGAAATACCAATGTCCGTTCGCGTAGGTCGAGTCCTCATCTCGTGATCCCAAGACGTGAATGCAGTCATCTCACTCGAAGCTGAATTTGTAAAATCCCATTCACTCAACTCCAAAATGAAGCAGCAGCAAGTTACTTGCTCACGATTCGACAGAGCCTCATTGCGGTCGGTAGCCGGCTGCAGGTAGTGACACTGCGAGGAGGGTTTTTGGCTGGTTCCGTCATAGTCCAAATCCAGGATTTTCCAAGTGTGACTTTCGCTACCCGCCATATCAAGATACAAGTCGCAGTGATTAGGATCACGACAAGAAACGGAGAACACCTCGCCCATAACGATTGAAACTTACCTGTCGGCTGAAGAGGATTTTGGCAATCGTAGTGCGTGAATCAGCAAATGCGGTCTGGTACTGTGAGTTTCAGCCACATACGCACAAGACGCCAGTTCAAAAGGCGCTGATGCATCGCCTTTAATACCATCCACCACATCCACATGCTCGCGCCACACGTAAAATCCAGATCCACCACCCGCTTCTGTTGCTCTTTGCAGCTTCAACACCGTCGCCAGCTGCGAACACCGCTCAAAGAGCAGCACGAAGGGTCCGTCCATCAGAAACACTTGTAACGTGTTGAGATCTTTCCCAGCGGCTGCAACAGCTTCATCGCTACGAGTGGGGATTTCCAACACGTTAAGTAAACGCATCTCAATCTCCTTGCCACTCTCCGTCTCGTGCAAAACGCAGAAGAACAGACATTCGCCACATCCAGACCCCATCATCGACTCCTCCGCGTCATCTTCTGGAGCAACTGCCATCTTGTTCTCGGTGGATCGTCGACGTTTTTGAGACGCTGGCGAACTGTCAGCGTTCGACTGCATCGCAATATCTTGCGAAGCCTGGAATATCAACACCGCGTAGCGACTGCAACACGCAACAAAACGCCACCATTAAAACACCATTAATTGCTGTACTTTTTGCATCAACTTGGCGTCTAAGAGGCAAGAGACAGCGAATGTACGTGGCCAACTCGGCGTCTTCCACTTCTTTGGCGGCGACGAGACGCGCGTCCGTTGGCAACGCAGCCGACTCGCCGTCGTATTGGACACTGCACGGACGCAGCGAGGCCTTCTTCTCCTCGGCGTCGACGATAACGCGCTGGAGCTGCAGCTTCCCGAGCTCGCAACGCACGAGGAAGAGCGCGTCGCCCCACGCCAACAACTTGCCCATGATGATCAGGGATTGATAAGCAAAGTGGCAGGTTACTTCGAAGTGTACCAGTAACCCGTAACCCAATTGTGAGGTTACGTAACTTGGGTACGAGGGGGTTACGCTGCTTCAACGACCTGAGACGACGATGAAGCTGCTGCTGGCGGTGCTTCTGTCGCCCTTGTGGCTCGGTTTCGCTGTGCTATGGGGCGTCCTGGGGCTGCAGTTCACCATGACTGCCAGTCGAGTGGCTGCGCTCGCTCCGCTGTTGCTCTGGACGCTGTGGACGCTCGATCTTTGGGGGTCGAGGGCGCTCCCCGTCCAAGTTCCGGTCGCTGCGACGGCGTCTCTGGCGCTGGGTCTGATCCTCCCCAAGACTCCGCTACTCCATCTGTCGGTCTGGGTGGCCCTGGTGCAGTTCGTCGTATACTGCGCTGGGGCGGCCCCGGCCTCGGCGCTGTGGTTCGCGGCGCTCGCCTGCTTCGTGCCGGCCTGGAGCTCCATGAGTCGCCTGAGGCTGTGGCTGCCGGCGCACGAGACCGTCCTGCACGCGGTGGAGCACCAGATCTACGAGAGCTGCTTGGGCGACGGGTTTATGCTGAAGATGGTGGCTGGACTGGGGACGGTGCACGTGCCGTATACAGGAGAAATGGCGAACAAGCCTTGGACGCTTGTGCTGGTGCACGGATACGGCGCAGGAAATGCGTTTTGGGCGTCGGTGCGTTGAGTTCGCTTGAGGGATGAGAAGGGTGGTGTGTTGATTGAAGGTTGTGCTGACGTTGGGGTGTCGTGTGCAGAATCTGCGAGATCTCGCGAAGGCCTTTGACGTGGTAAGCTTACCGTCGTTTTTGGTGGGGTGACATCATATTTCGGTGGAGTTGTCTAATGATACGTTCCATGTTGCAGTATGTTGTGGAGTGGAAAGGGATTGGACGGTCATTGCGCCCTGCATTCAAGCCAAAAAGTCCTGCCGAGGCTGACGCGTTTTTCGTTGAGTCGCTCGAGGAGTGGCGGGAGGAACTGAAGGTGAGTTCGCGACTGGCAGCGTTGTCGTGATGCATAGCTGAACGTATAGTGTTGTGGCACATGTTATGGTTCAGCTTGACAAGTTCATTCTCTGCGGACATTCGATGGGAGCACTCTACGCAACATACTATGCGTCCAAATATCCCAAGGCGTTAGAGCACGTGATTCTGGTTTCACCTGCCGGCGTTCATGCTTCGTCACTGACCCATTCCGAGCTTCCACTGGGTCGCCGAATTGCTTATGCCCTGCATCTTACTCCAATGGTACGTGGGCGATGGTCATCATTTGTTCAACTCTCTCGTACTTCCTAGTAATCCTTTTGTGCTTTTTGTTCCAGTCGGTAGCTCGCGGAATGGGTCCTCTCGGCCCGCGTTTGGTCCACTGGATGGTGAAGAAGCGCGTTTCGTGGACCCCACCCAGCAACGCAATCCGTATGGGCGAGTTGGACTTTGAGCTGTTCGCAAAGTACTGCTACCACAACTGGGCTCTGAAGGCTTCTGGGGACATTGCTGTGCACACGCACTTGCACCCGGTAAGCCAGCTACTGTTGTTGCTGGCACACCCGTTTCTTAAAGAGTTCTGACATCGGGTTGTGATGCTGCTTGGTCAGGGTGCGGCTGCGCGCGGAACTCCACTTTCCGAGCTCATCGTGCCGGAGAAATGGGCGTTGCCCGTGACGTTCATGTATGGCGGTGGGCCGGACTGGATGCCGAAGGAACCCGGCGAGTCGGTGGTGGAGCGCCTTCAGAGTGCCGAGCGCTACGCCAGCTTCCGCGTTGTCCCGTTGTCGGGGCACCAAGTGTTCATGGACAACCCGAGCGCCTTCAATCGCGTGCTCATAGCGGCGGTGCACGACTGGGAACTCGCCAGTGTTGACAAGCCCAAAGTGAGCCAAGGAGCTGGGCTAGCGAGCTAAAGTGTTAGGACACCGAGCAGATTGCCGGCCTACTTCGATCAGATCGACGTTTACGTGCCAAGTCCTGATCGCGACACTCGGTGTTCCTAAACATTGGAAGTTGAATACATGTAGTCGTAGGTTCCCTAGAAATCGACATGTATTTTGAGCTGTACGTTGGTGGTCACCGTTGAGGCAGGCGCATGTTACTGATTGCTTGAGCGGGGACCAGCGGCGACAAACCTGATTACGCATCGGCGTGACTGCCCACCTACACAGTGTCGCAATACACTATCATTATACTCAAACAATATGCAAAGTGTCCAGATATCATTTGATACAGCAAGGATAAACCACCACTTCATTTTTGCTGACATATAGTCTTGAAGGTTATGGAAACAGAAACGGAAGCACTTCGTCAGAATGATGGTCCTACTTCACATCGCGCCACTTCGATCTCAACATCAGAAACGAATTTGCGGCATGCCGTACAGCTCAGAGGAACCGGCGTCTCCTGGCCGTCCCGGACCGCCCGCTTTCTTCCGCTCGCCGGGGTTCCGCCTGACGCTACTGCTGCTCACGCCGCTCTTCGCGTTGCTGCTGGCGCTCTGGGGCGTCGTCGGCCGCGTGCTCACACTTCCGCCCAAGCCGGTCGCGGCCGCCGCGCTCGCCATCACGTGGGTCCTGTACCTCTGCATCCCGCACATCCCCGTGCGCCTGCTGGACTGGCCGCTGGTCATCACGCTGGGGCTCGCCGCGCTCTCGCAGCTGCCGCGACACAAGAGCCTCGGCGCGCACAGCGTCGTCACGGCGGCGCTCGTGGTCTACGCCATCGTCCGCGTGAGTCTCACGAGCCTGGAGAGCGGCAGCACCGAGAAGGCCCTTGTGGACACTTTGGCGGCGCTCTGCTGCCTCTTCCCCGCGTGGTTGTCCATTTGCAACTTGCATCTGTGGCTGCCGTCGGATCTGGAAGAGCTGGAGAAGGTCGAGAGGAAGATTTACGAGCAGTTTATCGTCACGGAATTCACGCAGACAAAAATTGCGGGGCTTGGCACGATCCACGTGCCGTACTGCGGCGATAGCAAGCAGCTTCCGCCGCGGAACCTGGTGCTCGTGCACGGATACCTGGCGGGCAATGCCTTTTGGACGGCCAACCTTCAAACCCTTGCAAAGTCCTTCAACGTGGTACGTGCAATCAGTTTAAGTTTTGAAGTGTGACGGTGCAGAAGTGTGTGGTTAACTGTTAATGGATGTAATTTCTTGTAGTACGCGGTGGAGTGGAGAGGAATTGGACGTTCCGACCGGCCAAAATGGCACCCGAAGACGGATGATGAAATGGATGACTTCTTTGTCGAGTCACTAGAAGATTGGAGGCGCGAGCTTCATCTCGACCGCTTCATTCTTTGTGGCCACTCGATGGGGGTACGTGGGCTGTGAAAACGAGTTGCGTTGCATTCGAAATTGGTTCTGACATCTTCATATGGCATTGACAACTCTGCTTTTCAGGCCATGTACAGCACCTATTTCGCAGAGAAGTACCCGCAACGCATTGAGCACCTTATTTTAATTTCCCCTGCGGGAGTCAACAGCAGCGAACTGAAGCAAGAGGACCTTCCCTCCTTTTTGAAGTTCACATCACTGTTCTACATCACTCCAATGGTACGCAACATAACCCGCTTCATGGTTTCTGCGTGTGTTGGTCTCTAACATGTTTATCATTTGTGTGCTTATCACATATAGAGTGCAATTCGATTCGCTGGCCCTCTAGGTCCGAGTCTTGTACGATGGTCGTGGCGGCAGCGCATCAAATGGACACCTACTACGAACATCGTTCGATCGGGGGAAGCGGACTTCGGCCTCATTACGGCCTACTGCTACCACAACTGGGCTCTCCAGGCCTCGGGCGACATCGCATTCTACACTCATTTGCATCCGGTAAGACGACTTACACATACGTTCCAAGGTTGGATGCGCGTTGTACTGATGCGACTGTTTGCTAATTCAGGGAGCAAGCGCAAGACGCCGTGCATTGGACAGCATCCTTACTCCAGAGAAACTCCACGTCCCGCTAACCATTATGTACGGCGGTGGCATGGACTGGATGAACTCGGAATACGGTGAGGCGGTTGTTCGCCGCCTGGAAAATGCTCAATATGCTGTTTTCCGCCTGGTGCCCGTTTCGGGTCACCAGGTGTTCATGGACAACCCCAGCGACTTCAATCAAATGCTGATCCAGGCGGTGCGTGACCAAGAGCATGCGGCTGCATCATTCAACCAAATCCCAACTGGCATATAAATTGGTATGGACACACTAATAATATCCATAAACAACGAACGAGTGTGGCAGATGTGTTCATCATGTGGTGGCTCTCTTTCGCATTTGCTTGCAGATATCGACACTACTCCGCAAAGATGCGGATCTCGTTGTGCCTGTCAGATGGACGGGAGAGCGGCGCAAATTGAGGCAAGCCATCCTACATGTGTGCGTTCCATACCAAGTCGAGATCGGATCGCGATAGTTGGGAACGCTGCTTTCGCAACTCACACTTTGCATTCTGCAGCCTACCACTTCAGACCCTCCAGCAAGCAATCCGTTGCAATGTCGAACCCCAGCGAAGACGAGTGGAGCCTGGTGAGCGAAGACGAAGAGGATCTGTCGGATATGAGCTTCGATGACGTGGAGCCCGAGCCTGAAGCCCAAGCCGAGTCTGACCCAGAAGTGACAGTGCCCAAGGCAGAAGCTTCTTCTACTGTCGTTGGAGTTGTGGAGTCGACTCCCGAGGAAGAAACCGCGGACGTGCTATCGCTACTCGACGACACCAACGTATCCGAGCGCTCAACTGCGGGGTACTCTCATGATATTCGAGTTTCGTTACTCTCACCAGTTCACCAAGATTGGTTTGTCGGTGCACCTCCACGATACTCCTCGCCTTCGTCGGCGGGTGAGTCTTCCAAGCGAAGTATTAAGTTGGCGTTCATCGGATCTGATGTCCGCCCCTTGTCTTTCCCGGAACGCCTACGAGCGCTTACAGCGGCGATGCGTCCACGCACAGGAGAAGTTTCGCCGCCAACGTTCACCGAAGTGACACCGTTCAAGCAGGATCAATGTACTCAAGTCGACTTGACCGCCCCAGCTGCTGAATCGCATGAATCCCGTGCAATGCTGCTTCGAGGTGCTCTGGACCGGTCGATGACGATGGCCAATCAACTCCGGACCAAGTCCCAGGACAACGAGCGACTTTCGTTTCGCATCGCGGAACTGGAGAGCGTGGCTGTTCAAACCGAGCAGAAGACTCGGCGTAGCGCAATGAAGTTCAAGATGAACGAACGTAGTTTGGCTCTTGCCAAACAGCAGACCAAACTCACTGCTGATTACCAAGATAACCTGAAGACAATTTGTGACAGTGTCAGGCGGGAAAATGCCCAACTGGTAGCTCAGAATGCTGTTCTGCGCGGAGAGGACCAAGCGTTGGCTGTACGCAGTTTGGACGAGCTTGAAGAACTGGCAACGATGCTCACACGCGGCATCGAGAACGTTCGTGCTGCCGTTCGTGCCAAGTACCGAGCAGCCATGGAGAAGCGCCCCGAAAAGGAGCCGTGTGTCGTGTGTTTTGAGCAGCCGGTGTCGGTGGTTCTGCTTCCCTGTCGACACCAAGTTCTCTGTGCGTCGTGTGCGGTGCGAGTGACGACTTGCCCCATCGACCGCAGGGACATTCAGAACAAAGTTCTGACCTATGGACTCAACGCCTACGCAGACAGCGACAAGTAGGGCGTTCCATGAGCAAGACGCCGTATTCGGCTTACCCCTTTCAACGAACGAGTGCATTGTTTTTTGTTTCTTTCCCTTGCTTGCAGTTGCCGTACGAAAGAACTTGACAGTCTAGTCGAACATGCCGTTGTAGAACTGCAGCAGCTGCTGGCGACTCTTTTGCTTGTGCAAGTCAGCGGCCGAGCGATCCAGCTTGCGCTTGATCTTTTTGCCCGAGATGGCGCTGCGGACGGTGTCCGAGTCAGAGGACGACGAGGAGGACGAGTCGTCGTCGTGTCTGCTGCGACTCCTCTTGCGGTCTTTCTTCTTCCTTTTCTTCTTCGAGTCGGCGGACTTGTGCTTGCGCTTCTTGTTCTCGGAACGGCGGTGCTTCCTCTTCGTCTTTGAGTGGCGCGACCTCTTCGTGCTGCTGCTGTCGCTCGAGTCAGAGGAGGACGATCTGCCCCTGCTCCGAGACGGCGAAGAGACGGAGCTGCGGCGCTCGTGCTTCCGTCGGTGGCTCCGGCCGCGAGGCGAGCGCGAGCGATGGCGCCCTCGCTCTCTCGATCGGCGATCGCTGCACGATGAAGAGGAAGAAGTGAGTGACTCGTCGTAGTCGACGAATGGATGACGACTGACCTGGCCGATCGCTCCCTCGATCGCGACCGGGCGCGAGAGCGCTCCGGGGACTGGCTGCCTACTCAGATGCGACGTCGTTCATGTCCTAATCGTCGTTAGTACGGCAGCTTTGTCGCTGGGGGAAGGCTGCAGAAAGCCGCCGCTAATACTTACCACTCTGACGCACACGAGCCATTATTGCTTTTGGCAAAAAAGGAGAAACGGATTTTCTCTGGCAATATTTAGGACAAAAGCTTTGGCATGTGAACTCGCTGGTTCACTGACAACGTATGACGATGCTTTGGCATTTCCTGATCGCAATAGGCTTTTCAATGCATTGACTACTGCAGCACTTGCGAACAGCAAGCGAAGAAAATTCAACAAGGCGTCTACTATAGCATCTCGATTCTCACTCTAATACTTCAACTGAACGCGTTTCACAGTCCCAGCCCCCGTTGCACGTGTGCACGGGTCAGCGGCGAAAACTAGTACAACAACAGTTGCGACCTCTATTCGCGCAGTACATGCAACAGGAGCACTTGGATATCAGAAATACCGAAGAACATTGTTTTCGTTCTGTTCGAGGTTGGAGGCGGCTTCAGATACATTTACACACCAAGTAAATGTAGTTTCTCTCTCTCTCTCTTATTACTCTCCAAATGCAACTCGTGCTAGGTGACACCTTCCGAGCCGCAAACCCGGGGCGCTGTTGTCGTGGCGCCCAATGTCGTCGCAGAGCTCGCCCGTATAAACAACAGCAAGCTTCCGTGCGTAAGGCGACGGCGAGGGACACTCCTCGTTCACTGTCGGCCAACAGTAGCTGAAGGCAGCAACTCTAGTTGAAGTGCGCGACGTGCCACCAAAAACCGCGCACTTCTCGACTAAGTACGACTCCAAAAAGGATCTCAAAGGCCAAGCTGAAGCTGAGCTCGAGGAGTCTCAAGTGACCATCATGAGCGTGTGGCTGGTGTCCGTGCCCAACGAGGGCAACAGCTCGTCCGAGACGACGTTCCTGTCGCTCAAGGCGGAGACCGCCTCCAGTCGGCACGACTACGCCGGTAGCTAGCTTGCAGCAGCAGCAGCAGCAGCAGTGGCCGGGCCCCGCTCTCTCGCTCTCTCACGCCTCCTCCTCCTCTGTGTCTTGTCGTGTGCTCTGCAGACTGCGTCCGCGTGGAGCTGCCGTCGGATCTGCTGGTGGGGACGCTCGACTCGCTCATGGTGCGTCGCCTGCTGCCACTCGGACGAGGCGCCGTAGACTGCAGACTGATCCCGTGGGTTCTGATCCTGGCAGGCGCTGAGCGACGACCTGAACCGCGTGGACATGACGATCGAGAGTGTCGTGCGCAAGATCGAGCGCCAGTTCCACGACCTGAACAAGGGCGACCAGGCGCTCACGGTGGACGGAGGTGCAGGCCACACTGCAGTCGGAGGAGGTGGGCGATGGTGGTGTGCTCATTGGTTCCTTGTTGATGCGGTGCAGTGCCCGTGGAGCGTTATCTGAGCTTCTTCTCGTGGGACGAGGCCAAGCACCCGCACCGTCGACCGCTGCCGGAGATCGTCAGCATTATCCAATCGGTAGGACAGTGCGGCCCAGTTGAGGTCGTTGTAGACCCTGTGTGTGGTCTGATGGTTTTCTGTTATTGCTGTTGCAGTCGGTGGGCAAGATCGAGGAGGAACTGAAGCAACTGAGCACCCGTTACTCGGAGAAGAAGCAGCAGCTCATTAGTCTGCAGCGCAAGAAAGGGTAGGTGGGCGGTCGATGGATTAGCTTTTGCTTTTGTCAAAGGATTTCGGGCGAACTTGACGGTGTTTTTGCTTGCTATGTGACGATGAAGTGGCAACCTGCTGGTGGCGAACCTGAACGACGTTCTGACGCCCGACGTCGTGTCCACGTCGGATTTCGTCAACACGGAGTATCTGCAAACGTTGGTGGTGATCGTGCCCAAGAACTTGGAGGAGCAGTGGCTCCTCGAGTACGCGCAGATCGGAGACCAGATTGCGGAGTACGGCCCCAAGGGTTCCCGTGGAAACGTACGTGGATCCCCGGTCGTGCCCGGGTCGTCCCGCAAATTGATGGAGGAAGGCGACTCTGCCGTGTACACGGTGACGCTGCTGAAGGGCCAGTACCAACCGGGTTTTGTGGACAAGGAAGGCAACTTCGAGCCTGGCACCACTGTGGACTACATCGAGGACTTTAAGACGCGCGCCAAGGAAAAGCGTTTTATGGTTCGTGAGTTCAACTTCGACCCTACGAGTCACGCGTCCAACGAAGAAGCAATCGCCGAGCTGGAAGTGGAAGTGGACCGACTGTGGTCGGCGCTTATCCGCTGGTGCAAGGCGCACTTTGGAGAGACGTTCATTGCATGGATGCACATCAAGGTGCGATTCGTGGCCTTGGACAAGTGGCTAGTACTATATTGGATGGAGGCTAACTTCGTTTTGGTTACAGATGATTCGCGTGTTTGTCGAATCCGTTCTTCGCTACGGCCTCCCCGTGAACTTTGTCGTTACCATGTACAAAGTACGTAGCTCCTGTCTCGTGTTTCAGGACATACGCGAATACCTGTTAACTCCATTTACCTGGCTGTGCTGTAGCCTCATCCTGGTAAGGACAAAAAGCTGCGTGCAGTGCTGTCGAAAAAGTATGCCCACCTGCAGCCGGCCCAGTTCTCTGGCCTTGAAGAGGGCTCATCAGGCTCATCGCAAGTCGAGTACTATCCGTACGTCACAAACTCCTTCCACCCGCTCAGCACCACTTAATCCGGTGTGCACCAAGGCTAGTGAACTAGCTAGGCCAAGGCAGAGAGAGTTGCGTATGGTTCCTAGTACGAAGGAAAGGTCCTGAACGCTAACGAGGTGGTCAAAGACTAACTTTTCGTGTTGTTCAAGAAGAGAATGTTTGGAAACAATAAAAAAAAATCGAAATACGAATCCAAACCGCTGCGCTACAGCATGCTAAGTAGCACTGGGTCGGATGTGTAGTCGACACCTCCACGTGAGCTGTTACCTCTGAGTCGTCGCACACCCGCGTCTTCGCGCATTTTCATGTGGAACACGAGCTGAATGAGCTCGCGCAGATCGCTCACAAAGAGCAACTGCACACGGTCTTTGCGATTGTCTCGCTCGCGTGAGTTCCCAGTGGTAACTCCGGCGAACTCTTTCCGCAACTCCTCGGCTTCGCTTTTGTTCCCACGTGGTAAGATCACTCGCTTAATGCCGGCGCGAATAGCTGCCAGCACCTTCTCTCGGACCCCACCAACCGGCAGAATGACGCCGCGTAGAGTGATTTCTCCCGTCATAGCGATGTCGACAGGAACCGGGACACCCGACATCACCGAGAGAAGAGCGCACACAATCGCACCACCAGCAGAGGGGCCATCCTTGGGGATCGCTCCTTCAGGAAAGTGGACGTGCACACTTGAAATGCCATCCAATGACAGTGCGTTGGGTCCGGAAAGCTCGCCTGCGTCTGCTGCCGTGCCTTCTTCACGCGGAAGCTCAATCAGATGCGCATGCACAAGCAACCAGGAGAGAGCGAGCTGCGCGGACTCCTTCATAACGTCGCCCAACTTGCCAGTGAGCTGCAGGGTAGGGGCTGCATAGGCCAAAGCTGAGGTAGACGATGCGATGGCCTTATTGGAGGGTACGTGCCGCGTGCACGAAGCCTCAACGAACAGGATAGAGCCACCGGCTGTACTCCACGACATGCCAGTCGCCACCCCAGGAACGCTAGAGCGCAGCGCCACCTCATTAAACACAAGCTCGTGCCCAAGGATGGAACGGATCATCTTCTTGTCAATGAAGATTGGGTCAAACGAGGCGAGGCGATCAGAGCTGTTGCCATCCTTCTGCGTCTGCTTTTGATCGTCCTCATCCAGCTCGCGCACAACATCAACAGCCACGTAGCGACAGAGTGCACCGACCTGCCGTTCCAAGTCACGTACTCCAGCCTCACGAGTGTACCGCATAATAAGGTAGCGGAGCGCTTCATCTGAAATGCGCACCATGTCCTTACGTAAACCGTTGGCTTCAATTTGCTGCGGGAGAAGGTAGCGGCGCGCGATCTCCACCTTTTGCTCCACGCTGTAGCCACTTAGTTCGATGACTTCCATGCGATCAAGCAAAGGCCCCGGAATGGTGTCCAAGCTGTTGGCGGTTGCTAGGAACAAAGTGCGGCTCAGGTCAAAGGGCACGTTCAAGTAGTGGTCGGTGAATGTGTTGTTCTGGTGGGGGTCCAGTACCTCCAGCAGCGCACTCGCTGGGTCGCCTCGGAAGTCCTTGCCCAGCTTGTCTACCTCATCCAGCAGTAACACCGGGTTATCGGTCTCAGCATGGCGAAGAGCATTCAAGATGCAGCCCGGCATAGCACCAACATAGGTTTTGCGGTGGCCTCGAATCTCTGACTCGTCATGCACTCCACCAAGGGCTACCCGCTCGAACTTGCGGTTAGTGGCCGTGGCAATCGAGCGTCCCAGAGACGTTTTACCAACGCCTGGAGGTCCAACCAGACACAGAATCGGACCACGCATGTCACGCTTCAGGCTGCGGACAGCAATGTACTCGGTGATGCGCTTCTTCACCTTGTCCAAGCCATAGTGGTCCGCGTCGAGCTGCTTGCGCACCCGCTCCACCAGCAAGGAGTCGGGTGTGGAAGTGTTCCACGGCAGCTCGGAGAAGAACTCGAGATAGTTGTGGAGGATGCCATACTCTGGCTGCATCGCAGTCATGCCTTTCAGACGTCGCAGCTCCCGTTGAGCGACCTTGGAGGCCTTGGGCTCCAGGGTCAGTGCGTTCAGCCGATCTTCCAGCAGTTTCATCTCGCTGGCGTTGTCCGCTCCCGCTCCGTCATCGCCAGCTTCCCCGAGTTCTTTCTTGATGGCTTCCAGTTGCTGGCGGAGCAAGAACTCTTTGCGCGTGCCTTCCAATTTGTCCTGCACCTCACTCTGGATCTTGCGCTGCAGCTGCGCCTTCTCCGTCTCCTGCTCCAGCAACGCCACAGCACGTTCGCAGCGCGGGGCGACGGGTACGGCCTCCAGCACCTGCTGCTTCTCCTCCACGCCCACGTTGAGGTACGACACCACCACGTCCGCCAGCTCTCCCGCGGAAGAGTTGCCAATGGCGTCCACGAGTCCGTTGCTCCGACGTAGTAGCGGCGCGCTCTTGGCCGTCTCCAGATACTCCTGCGTCAAGTGCTTGAGCCTCAGTGCCAACTGCTGCGTCTCCTCCGTCTTGGCTCCCTTCGCGGGCTCTGGGGGCTCCAGCCTCTGCACCGACCCGACGAGGTACGGCCTGGTCTGGGCCACGTCCTGCAGCTGCACTCTGTGGAGCCCCTGCACCAGCACCGAGAGCCCGGCGACGCCGCCCTGCATGCGCGTGAGCTGCACGACGCGCGCCACGGTCCCCACGCCGTAGACGGCGTCCTTGGCCTCTGCCGTCGTGGGCAGAACCCGCGCGGCCTCTGCGTCGCCCTCGGCGCTGCCGCGACGCGTGAAGATCGCGAGTGTGAGCGACGCCGAGTCGCCGCCGGCGTTGCGCTTGGGCGTCTTGGGCGCGCGCACCTCCCACACGAGGTCCTTGAGCAGCTGCAGCGCCGACGCCGACGTGATGGCCAGACGCAGGTACGTCCGCGGGAAGAGCACCTTGCCGTCCAGGGGCAGGATGGGCAGCTGCAGCGCTGCGGTCGCCGTCGAAGTCGCGCCGTCCTCCATCGTCGACAAGGCGGAATGGAACGAAGGTTGACGAAACAGGAGGCTGGTGCGGTCCGAGATAAGTGGGCCAAGAAACAGGCGCAAGGTTGAGGATGCGAGTAATGCACAGGATATTACGCAACGCAGCTAAGTTTTTTGGCGTTTTTTTTTTTTGATGCATTCAAATTCATAACGCAAAGCCGCCACTTCGTTTTCGGGGGCGACCCAATCTACACATTCTTTCATGCAGTGATACGAAGGTTCAAGTTCGTGCCAAGAGGGACCCATGTACATTTCTGTCAAGATGACCAACGTACATTAACAGGAACCTTAAGCTTACCAGAGCGAGTTGGACGTCTTGGTGGCCGTCTTGGAGCTCTTGGTGGCCGTCAGAGACTGGTCCGACTGCAGGTGGTCGTCCGCGTCCGAGGCGGACTCGCTTTCGTCCGAGGCGGAGTCGCTGTCGTCCTCAACCAGCGGGGTCTTGCCCTTGGTGGCGCCCTTCACGAGAATCGGGTCCTCCTCATCGGACGCGCTCTCGTCGCCGATGACGCCCTCCGAGCCGTCGTCGTACAGGCTGCCGATGGAGCTGGAAGTCTCCCCCGTCTTGGTGGCCTTGGTCGACTTGGAGGACTTCGACGACTTGGTGGCCGGGCTCTTGTTGCCGCCCTTCACCAGGACTTCGTCGGCACTGCCGCTGTCCGAGTCGCTGTCAAGCAGCCACGACAGGTCGTCGCTGCCGGAGTCCGAGTCGCTGTCAAGCAGGGCGGTCTTTCCCTTGGTAGCGCCCTTCACGAGGACGGGGTCCTCGGTGAGCTTGCCCTTGGTAGCGCCCTTCACGAGGACGGGGTCCTCGCTGCCAGACTCCGAGTCGCTGTCAAGCAGCCACGACAGGTCGTCGCTGCCAGAGTCCGAGTCCTCAATCAGAGCAGTCTTGCCCTTGCCCTTGCCGCTCTTGACGATGATCTCGTCCGAGCCGCTGTCCGATTCGCTGTCAAGCAGCCACGACAGGTCGTCGCTGCCCGAGTCGCTGGCATCGGAGTCATCCTCGAAGGCGGCGATGATGTCCTCCAGGTCAACCTGGTCGCTGCCGCTGCCGATCAGAGACATGATGCTCATCTTAACGTGGCTGCCGGCGGAGCTGTCGCTGCCGAACAGGTCAGTCAGGTCGATCGTCAGGTCATCGTCATCGAGCAGGTCGTCGCTGCCGCTGGCGTCAAGCGAGTCCGAAGCCGAGAAGTCGAAGTCGTCGCTGCCGCTGGCGTCGATGGAGTCCGTTTTCGTCGAGCGCAGGTTGCTCGAGTGGCCGGCGTTAGCGGTGGTGACGGCGAGAGCCGCAAGAACAAGACCAGCAGCAAACTTCATTTTTTATTGTGATTCGGGAGGCGATGGATGTGTGCTGCGCTTCGAGAAATGGAGAATGAGCAGCAGTAAGCCACGCGCCCTGACCTCGACACCATCCAGGTTTGTATCTCGCGGCATTCAATCCGGAGCAGATCCCATCCTAGGAGCAGCGCTTACCATAGTTTACTGCACATTACTATCGTTTATGCACTTCCATGATGTACCCCATCCGCGAAGATGGCGGTCTGTTTGCGGCGAACCTTATGCTGCTGCATTTGATCGGCATCTTCTCAAAACAAAAAGGCAGATTCGCGGCAGATCCTCCAACAAGCTCGAGGGTGGATTGGCACGGCACACCAAAAAGGAGCCGGTCTTGTGTGTACAGTACTACATGTATTAATAGTGTACATGTATGCGGTTTGTACATTTAATACCATGTTGGCAGCGCACTGGATATACCGGTACTGAGCTTACCACCATGGTGTCACGACCACAGTCCAGGTGAAGTATGTACATGTAGTAGGCTCGGTGGAAATCCTGGATGTAGATATTGCTTATATCCCAATACAGTACTTCGAAGTACTTACGAGCACATTGTGGTTCAGTCCCCTATATGTACCGTTAGCCAACAACTGACCCGCGTGAAGCGGCGATGCCGACGGCGGTCTTTTACTGTCCACTGGAAGTTACAGAGCAACGGGCGCGTTAGACAGCGTAAACTATTGTTGCTTGACGATTGTTTGACGAAGGTCTCCACTGGAGACTCTCCACGCTGCGCTCGCTGGTGACCCTAAGCCTGCTGCGGCTTGCAAGCTTCGTCTTCGCTTGCCGGCATTGTTGGGTCCAGGGTTTGCATCCGCGCGCATACGGAACCCAAACCACAGGCAGGCTCACGGCTGAGACTCGCTTTTGCGTAACCCTACGTGGTATTCCAATCAGGGGCTACACTGCATGTAGTATTCCTTCGATGTCGTCAAGGGGGATAAATATCCCTCTTCACCGAAGACTTCGTGGTGGCGTGCACAGTATCCCTTCGGACAATCCAGGTTTATATTCTAGGAATACGATCGTGCGTTTGCAACATGTCGCGATGCATTTGACCTAAGATTACGGTAAAGTGCTCCCGGCACTTTGACCGCCAACTTGTAGGAAATTACATCGCGAGTCGCGTGCCGTGAGTCGCGAATCGCGACTCACGGCTTCGTGGATTGCAGTACCACATCAAGTTATTCAAACTGATTATTGAGTGCCGAATCAAGCTGGTGGTGAAAGCAGACTAGAGATGAGTGCCGTCAATAACAAAGAACAATTAGATACATGTACGAGCAACACGACACAGTCCGCTAGCACCGATGCTTACAGACCTTAAGCCAGGATCCCCGCGGTCTTCGAAGCAGGCACCGTTTTGTCAGCAGGGGCCTCCGTCTCCTTAGCGCCCTTGACCAGAGTGGGGTCAGCCGAGCCGGAATCACTGCCGATAACACCGTCCGATCCGTCCTCGAACAGACTGCCGAGGCCGCTGCTGGAGGCGGTGCCAGTCTTCTCGGACTTGGTCGACTTCGTGGTCTTCGTGGCAGGGGCCTCCGTCTCCTTAGTGCCCTTCACAATAGTAGCCTCGTCAAGAACGGCGAAGTCGACAATTTTCTTCTTGCACTTGGCTTGGAGCATGGCGCACTTGTTCGAGTATTCCACGCCATTCTCGTCGGTCACGGGCGAGTACTCCATGGTGCAAGCATCCGGGCAAGACTGCTCGGTGCTGCTCCCAGCACTTGAGGCTTCGGCAGACGACGAAGTGGAGCTCAGAGCGCACTCTCCAGAGTTCGCCACAGCGAGCTCAGTCGCGTTACACTGAGCAACGGTGAACGCGCAGTCGTTCTTGTACGTGACGTTGTCGGAACCGCAAACAGGCTTGTAGTCGGTCGGGCAGACCGTGTCACAGTCGTAGCTGCCCGAACCTTCCAGCGAGTCCCAGCTCCAGTCCCAGGAGCCCGAATCGCTGGGGAACACCGCAGGACCAGGGCCCAAGTTCAACCCCCCGGAGCCAGCCTTGACAGTAACGCCAATTGAAGTGAGTAGCTTAGGGTCAGTCTTTCCACTGGAAGCGCTCTCATCGCCGATAACACCGCTCGAGCCGTCCTCGAACAGGCTGCCAATTCCGCTGCCAGAGGCGGTGCCAGTCTTTTCGGACTTGGTTGCCTTGGTCGTCTTCGTGGCTTCCTCCTTGGTCGACAGCGTGGCCGGATCGCCAGCGCTGACGGCGGCAACGGCGACCGCCGCGAGCACGATGCCGATGGCGAGCTTCATTTGTTTTACCGGTAAAGCCTGGGTGGTGGGACCTGCTGAAAGGTGGTGCGTTGCGTTCAGCAAATTGCGAAATGACTGGCAAACTTACCTGTATCCGCCCTTCCGTTGGCACGACTGCAACACCTTCATGCGGGCCGTATCTTCCACTCCCCATCAGGAGAAAAAATGCCTTCACCGTCTATGGTACATTTGTGCCCTACACCATCCAAGATTATCTCGCCCATTGTGTTCGCTGTTCGAACGGCAAGCAGCGAGATCGAGCAGTCGAGTGGTTTAGATGAGAGCGGAAGCTCCGTCGCGTATTAATGGAAATGTGCGACTCGCGCGTGAAGGTATTAAATCCCAACGTGAGCAGTTGGAACCCGACGTTTTCCAAACATGAAAACGCGTTACTGTCAGCGATTGCCATAAAAAGATAGGCCATTTTGGCAACGGCCAAAACACCTTTCGAAATGCATAGGGAGGCAGTTTATGCGCTTTGCCACCTGAGACGAGGAACACTTCATGGACGGCGTCGGCGCCAATTGGGATCGCGCGTACGGCGCCTTCCTCGGTCTGCTGTGCGGAGACGCCGCGGGCGCGACGCTCGAGTTCTCGCCGGGTGTCATCACGGAGCCCGATGTCTCTCGCGCCATGGCGATGCCTGGCGGAGGCGTCTTCCGCGTGGGCAGGGGGCAGATCACCGACGACTCGGAGCTGGCGCTGTCTCTAGCTCGCGGTCTGTTGGGGCATCGGCCGAGCGCCAGGTTCCCCTTGGAGTCCGTGGCGAGGCAGTACGCGGGCTGGTGCGCCTCGAAACCGTTCGACATCGGGAACACTTGCGCCAGCGCCTTCGGAGTCGAACCCGATGGGGACGGCAACTACGCGGCCGCTATGACGCAGACGGCAGCTGCTAGTTGCTCGGCCAGTGAAGCCAACGGGTCGCTCATGCGCATCGCACCGCTGGCGATCTGGAGCGTGGGGCAGTCCGAGGAGACCATCGCGGCTCTTGCCAGAACGGAAGCCACGCTGTCACATCCGAACCAAGTGTGTCAGGACTGCAACGCCGTCTATTGCCTCATGCTCGAGCACCTGCTGCGCGTTCCGGGGGACTTTCAAGGAGCTGTGAGCCGTGGAGAACACTTTGTCAACACTTCTGTGAGCTCGGTGGTGCGCACCTGGTTCTTGGAGGAATCACTGGACGTATCCAGTCTCGTGTGTACGAGGAAAGTGGGCCATGTGCGCTGGGCGTTTGTGTTGGCCACGTACTTCTTGCGTCAGAACGAGAGCTATGAACGCGCCATCGAGCAGACTTTGCTGAAGGGCGGCGACACGGACACGAATGCCGCCATTGTGGGCGGACTGATTGGTGCGCTGCACGGGGTGGAGTCTATTCCGTCTCGCATGCATGAGGCCGTGCTCACATTTGACGCTACTAAACCCGCGGCAACCCACCGTCCGCGTCCGGTGGAGTACCGCGGAGCTCAAGTCACGAAGCTGGCGGAGCAGCTTTTGAGTGTGTATGAAGGAGACTGATACGTTCGATTCAAAGTGAAAGAAAGCTTGATGAACTGTGATTCTGGGATGGTTCTAAACAGAGCTGTGGAAAACAGGACCGTTCTAAATGGTTCGTGTAACTCAATACTTCGAAGTATCATTAGACGAACGCGAAAGTCGGCAATTTTTCCCTTCAAGTTAAGATATACAAGAGATAAATGGCGACAAAGGGAAGGCATCCTTGTTGGTTGGGGTTGAAAGTCCTCGCTCAAGAACGTACGCGCGTAAGAAAGAGAATGAATCGTGGTGTAGCAACACCAATGCCACCCTACGCCGTTAATTGCGGTCTGTAGCTCCAACTTAACGGTCTAGGATTGCTGGAGTCGGGTCCAGAATCTGGACTCCAGCTGCGCTGAAACACCTGCGCGAAGAGTTTCTCAAATGTAGTGTTTGAAGCTGTGGGTGCCTCGAAGAACTGTATTGGAGTATTGGGGCCTTGACTTCCTCCCAATGGGTCATTTGAGCCTTCGGTGTCGCTATCCAGAGTTCGGCGTTCGAATAACCTCAGTGAAGTTAACCGATTTCGCCTTCCCTAGTCTTCCCTGTTTTTACTTCTCCATTTGCGTGAAGCATTCGTTTAAGAATGTAATACCATACTCATCCATCACGGGTTCAAAGTCAGCCGTACAACCACCATCGCAACTAGATACTTCCCTTGCACTACCGCTGTTTCTACCGATCGAGGACACAGAGCCGCTGGCATCGCGGGAAGCCGACATCGACAACGAAGCTGCAGCCGGCGCCACAGAAGCCGACGTAGAGGTAGATGCTGACGCTACAATCGGTGTTGCTGGTTGAACCATCAGCTGGTCCAGGTGTTGGTGCCGCTGATACCGGTTGATACTCGTCCAAATTGATCTAAGCAGATAGATTTCGTCTAAGAAACCTCCAAGCTGGAATTGCGGTCTGCGATCAACGTCGTGTCAGACACTGGGTGTTGATCGCCGGCCCCCCCCCTCAAGTTATATCGTACTTGCTGCGGTCTCCGAGGCGTCCTGTACATCGGTCACGGTTCACCACTGCCGTACACCATTCTTTGTGATCGCCGTCCATTTTACTTCTACTGAACTCCCATACTGCGACCAGTGTCATCACCGTTCACATCTCAGCCTGCTCGTTCAGGTGTCTATGGCGAGCTGACCCTCAAGAATTTCAGTAGGAGGAACTGTTAACTGTAAGCTGCTCTGCTGTTAGATTTCACGACTCGAAATATAAGTTTCTGGTAGCAACACACCATAACTAAAACCGAAGAATCCAAGTACTGCACACCGACGTAATCCAGACGCGGGCTATTCATGAACTATAGCCCAGAAAGCAACATTCTCCGACGAAGTCTGTACTGTTTGCATTCATTTGTACAACAACAAAATCCGTGAGAAGGCGAAAGTAGCGGAGCTCCGGGGTCGAAGCCGTAGATTATTTCAGTTGATTATTTGCGTTGGCGTGACGCCTCTTTCAATAGTGGAGTGCTGTTGCGGCAACACTATATTAACCCACGCTTTCGAGTGGCTGGCAATAGCTTGGAATGCCAGGTCTACCACGTGTAGCGGGTCATGGTGTACGTCGGATCCAGTTGCGTCTTTTCCAGCAGTTTTTCCAGCAGGCCGGGCTTCACACGCAGCTCTTCTTCCGTGGTACTCCAGGCGTTGACATTGAGTTCCTTGGCGTGGACACCGCCAGCGATGAAGATGCTGTCCACGCCAGTGTTCATCGCCCCCTGGATGTCGTGGTGGAGTGAGTCGCCGATGTGAACAACCTTCGACTCGTCCGTCACGTTCGCCAAGCGTAGGCACACTTCGAAGTGTTCCTTCATGGGCTTGCCGAAGTAGACGACGTCACCGCCCATTTCCTCGTACAGCTTAGCGATGCCGCCTCCCATGTGCACGAGCCGGTCTTTGGCCATAACAGCCAGCACGTCCGGGTTCGGACACAACATCGGGAGCCTGCGAGCAAGGCCGCCGCGCAGGAACTTCTTCATGGCTTCGTTGGCTTCGCCCGTGTGGCGATAGTCGGTGGGCAAAACGTCGGCCACGCGGTCGCTGTAGCAGACCTGCTGCGTGCCTTCCACCATGAGGAACTGGGCCTTGTCTAGCGCCACGATCTCCACGTCCAGGCCGTGGAAGATGGACCCCGGGTTCGAGGTGCGCTTGGCCACCTTGCCGTCCAGGTCGGAGGTCATGAGCGAGCAGCGTGCGTGCGTGTCGCGACGCTCCAGCAGGTAGTCGTGGCATACCTCTCCGCCAGTGACGCCCTGGAAGTCGGTGGAGAAGCCCATGGGCCCCAGCTTGGTGGCGAGGCCGCAGGAGCGGTGCGACGTGTTGGACAGCAGCACCACCTGCTTCCCGGCCTTGATCATGCGGTTGAAGCAGTCGACGGCGCCGATGTAGGGGATTGTGCCATTGTGCAGCACGCCGTACTGGTCGATGAGCACCACGTCGTACGTGTCCAGCACGTCGAACAGGCCGCTGATGATCTACAGAGGGAGGAAAAGGGCTGAGTCTTGTGGTAAAGGGAGCAGGGGCGGGTGCAGGGAGGCCCAGGCCTACCTTGGTCATGTGTTGTTTCTGCTTGGTGCACGACGATTGCAAACTGAGTGCAACAGTGTCCCACTACTGGTACATGGTGCCGTAATATGGTACTCTTAGCTCAGCTGGCGCAACTACGGTAACTAAACCACTACACGGTAAGTAAAACCGCAGTTAGGAACGGGAACTCTATTCCATAAGTAGCAAGAAACGGATAGGCATGAGGGAAGTGCTCCAGAGGAAGCCTATCCGATACCGTGCTTCAAGTAAGAGAAAAAAAGAAACAGACGTTATTAAACGAATCTTCGCAAGCCCTTCCTGGATGAACGAACCAAAAGGTATCAGGTGAACATGCTGTCTTGTGCTCCTTCACTCCTTAAAACGCCATGGCCTGCCTTTCGGCTGAGAGTTGAGCATTGATATGAGTTGTGATCCGTACTTGTCGTACAGTCAATGTGGCAAGCTACGACATCAAATTTGCTGGTTTCGAATCAGGACGAAAACCAATTTCTGGAAAAGCTTGGCACGTCAGGTACTTGGCGTACATCATGAATCTGTGTTTTACCCCATATCGTCGCTTAGCGTACTGGTCTAAATGGCACGAGCGGATTAAGCTCAAAATAAGGGTACTGGCACTGGGACATGCTGCAGCACGGGCTATCCTATATCCTATAGTAGCGTATCCTTCAGTGCTTAGATTCTCGACAAGTTTGCACCAAGTAACAGCGACTACTTTTCGTCTCCGTACACACGCGACAGCAGCAAACGATAGGCAGCGGATGTCCGTTCCGACTGCCACTCGCTCCGATAACTGCCGTGGTTGACCGCAGTGATTGTTTTATTTAAGCGAAAAACTGACAGATAATGTGGATTTTGAAAATATAAAAATGAATACGAGCTACGCATTTCTGTTTCTTTGTAAGGGTTCTATAATTGCGCTCGAAGCAGGTATCGCAACACTCTGGCGAGAATGTTCATCCGCACCTGAGCTCAAATATCGTCGCAGATAGTTTCTACTTGGTCGGTACTTTTGCTTTTCAAAGCAGCTCTGAGCTTTCTTATCCCAAGGTTTGCCTTGCTTTACAAGCGCGTTGAACCCGGTGAGAATGATTGTGAGTACAGTCACGACCATCACTTCCGACACGGGGGTCTGCTTATAACCCGTTCAAAGTGATACATAACAACATATCTATTTAGCAAGATCTAACTATGTTTCCCGCCCTCCACCAATTTTCCCGCCCACCACACGACTCGGGGAGGTCGAGCTCATTATAAAACGCGCACAGAACGAAGCAAGAGGCATGGGGCGCTGGATGAAGATCGACCACAAGCGCGCCCTCATCAGGAAGGCAAAGGCCTGCCCAGAGATGAGCCAAGAGGGGTTGGCGGTGTGGGTGAAGAGCGAGTTCAAGCTCCGCAGCAAGCCTGCCCGAAACACCGTCAGCGATGTGCTGAAGAACGCGGCCGCCATCCTGAGCGACAACTACGGCGATGGCAACCGCCGGAAGCCTCTCCAAGTGATCTCCCCGACGCTCGAGAAGCAGCTC
>JAGDFM010000283.1:20616-52352 GCA_019155715.1 Phytophthora pseudosyringae | reverse complement strand
GAGCACTATCGAAAGGACTCTGATACTCTTGTACGGTTGCCGTTGCGAAACTACTAGTCTGTTCAGCAAACGGGAGAACCACAATGTACTTAGCGTTCTTAACAGAAGCTGATAGCTGAAGGTCAAAGGAAGAGTTGAACTGGCTGGGAGTACTATTAGTGCTAATGCCGCTCAAATCAACTACACAGCAATGTCAACCCCTGGTACAGCTGAGGCATCGAAGGCTCCTATATTAGATTCTAACTTGAATATTTCGAGCATCAACTCGCTGTCAGTTAGCTCTTTGACAGGTACGCTACAGACAGTAGCTCAGCCTAACATTACCTCAATCGGTATTCAAGCATCGACTCTGTCTATCAATACTCCTTCGAATGGCGACAGTTTGCTTCTGAGGTCAACCCTCAAGAAATTCAATATTCTATTGTTAAATCAGTCATCTGTTAATGCTGCGGCAGCTGGCATTGGATTCTATTGCACCGGGACAAACCCAATCGATATTTACACCCTCCAAGCTTCGATTGTTGGTACGAAGCCCGGCACGAACATAAATACTGGCTTAGATATTTCGTTTCGAAGCAAAGCATCCTCAGGCATGACAGCATCATCTGATCAAATTGAACGATTGCGCATTGGGTCGAATGGGTGTATATCGTTTTCTGATACTATCGGAGATCAAGCTTGGAATATGTTGAAAGCTAACAACAGCTGCTCTCTGCGATTCGGTAGCAATTTGATCACTAAAGACTGTTATACGATGACCTGGACCTACGTTGGCTCTAGTAGTGATAGCAACTATTTGGCATTTAATTGTTATGGAACAAGCAATACCCTGACGCTCACAAGCCAGGACCGCGTGGGCATTGGTACTTCCAACCCTTTAGCCGCGTTGCATGTGGTATCAAGTGTTGCTTCCGTAGTTGTCGGCAGCAGCTCAACTGCAACCGCTACCTCTACCTCATATGTTGGCATGCGTACCGGTACATATTCAGATACGACTTCCATCATATGCGATCAAGCACTGAAGGTTGGAGTAAGAGGAATCTACATCAGTTCAGATCGAAGGATCAAAACAAACATTGAAACCATTCCAAACGCAATCGGAAGACGGTTCGTTGAGACCATGGATCCGGTCAAATATACTCTCCTCTGTGATGACGGGAAAGAGTAGCTTGGGTACATCGCCCAGGATGTCGCCAAGGAGCATTCGCTATTGATCAGCCTGAGCGAGGATGCATCGATGGAAGCTGGAGACGATCCGTAGTCGATGGAGGGTGTTCGTCTCTCGGTCTCTTACGAACGAGCGATACCATTGCTGCATGCCGCATTGCGTGAAGCTTTTGAACGCATTGATGAGCTAGAGAGGATGATCTCGTCCAAAACAATAAACTCATTTACAGCTTGAAGGTCTTCACAGATTTAGTTGTTTTTTAAACGGTTTGTAAGCCCAAACTCGCCCACCGGTCGTCTGCGTAGAAGCATCGGCCGTCTTCATAAATTTATCAAGATCTGTGGCCCATACGGCTGCTTGAGTCTGCTGAGGTCGCTCATGAATGATTAATTCTTCATGATGGATTTGAGCTCCGCGATGTTGATATCAGCATTATCGCCATATCGACCGCATGTGCCGGAAATGATTCGAGGATTGAAGAAGAACATCGCTATATCAAACGCGTGATAATATCTCTGAACTCAGAATCGGAAATCAATCGGTTGCTGTACATATCGATAGATAGAGACTTCAGCTGTTTGATGATGCTTGGATTATCATTGCCTAAATCCATTTCGCCTTTCAACTTATCGTACTCAGCACGCAGGCTGTCCAGTGGGTCATCGAGCTTATCATGAAATTGATACTGGAGATGGGTGATGGCTAAGATCTCCTTGAACATCTTTCTATCGTCGATAGTTAGCTTGTCGTAGGCGGCTTGATCAATATGCTGCTTGTACACAAGGGTCTTGATTATGGACTGGAGACTATCACTGATCTTGCATTTGGGTCCGCATTTGCGTCGATTGGGCTAAACAATGACCAGTGTCTTTGCATCGAGATCTGGCAGGCGAATGTACTTGCTTCCAATCTGGCGATAGACGTACGCGCTTGGAGTTGCTAAGCCCTGAATCGCGTTCAAGTTATACGTACGGCCTCGCCTGACAACACCATCCAGGGGAGCAACGCCTGCTCCTCTTAGGCCATGCCCTTTCAATCCACTCCGTCTTTGTTTTTCAATACGAGGGGTAGAGTCGCTGGTGCCAGCTCTGAGCTCCAGCTCAAACGCATCGGCAGAACGCTCTCGCTCTTCCTCCTCTTGCTTCTCACGAACAAGTTCGATATATTTTTTAGCTTTGATTAAGTAAACAGCCTTAGTGGTTTTAACGGCAGCTCTCGCAGCCTTCAGTGCGGAATTGTTTCGCCGACTAAGCCCGGTCGTCTTCAATGCTTCTAACTGCCTCTGAGCCTCTCCATACTCTTGAAACGCCGCCTCTGCATCGTCGTGGATCTTCTGAAGCTGATCATCGTGATCATACGGCTCGGGACTTTGCTGCTTTATATCAGATGCATGACTAAATATGACCTCACGAATGGTCTCAAGATTTTATTTACATTGTCTATCATTTTCAGTTCATCGTTGCCTGCTGGGGCTTCTATATTGCTCGCGATTTGATGTTTCTCTTCCAAACCAGTTAGGAGCGATTGAAACGTATCCATCCAACGAATACTCTTCATTAAATTGCTGTACGGCTTCCATGATACTGGTTTATCATCTCTATTTCTAATATTTAGAATACGGTCTCTAATAGGTTCGCCGAAATAGTAGCTTTCATGAGTTTTAATACCATTCTTACTATCCACAATCGGTCTAAGGCTGAATAAGGTCTTCAATTTTTTCTTAAATAGTTGCTGATAGTACTCGGTTAGAAGTACCTTGGCGTCACTATCGGGGATTGAAAGGTTTGGATCTCTATCTTCGTCTACTCCCGTTTTGGTTCCAAGCCGCGCTTCAAGGTCATCACCAACAGCATCATATGTCTTAAAGACTAGTTGCTTATCAATATTTTGGGATTAGCCTCAACCCTTTATCATTAACGATTGCCAAAAATGTGCTTAGCGTTAGCTGCCAATTGACATTTTTTCTCGCTGCATTATGCTGTAGATTAGATTTCATTCCATATACTTTGATTGCATTGGAGTCAATCCAAACATACCCATCTCCATAACTCTTTGATGTGTTTAGCATGGGTTTGATGCTCTTAGATAAACCAGCTGATTCCAGTATCTTCTGTTTTTTTTTATATAATCCAAAACAGCTTGATTTTAGCATCGGCATTGTCAGAAGTTGTCGAAGTTGATTTCCGATCGAAACGGATATCAGGCAATCTGCGATCCTTAAGGATAACATCGAGATCCTCTAAATCGTCACCAGATCGCTTCTTCTTTTCCAATCGGGTAAGTGTTCGCGTCAGAGTCTCTTCGTCGCGCATTGCTCCAACCTCATCGATTGAGTTGCTTTCGCCGTCATACAAGATGTCCCTGATTTTTGCTTCAGTCTTCATCCAGTCAATGGATTGATAATTTCGAGTTTTGTTTCCACTCTTAATCAGTATTAATGAGGCCTTTGGACCTAGAAAATATCTATTGTCATCTCTCCCGGTTTTTCTCCGGATAGGATGAATTTTTAGAGAAGCCCAGTTCGGACTCTTAGAAAATAAAGCCTTGATCCACTCTCGCGCATCGACCTGATACTCCGAATCTATAGATTTTGTAGGTTTTTTCGTAGAAATCGACTGGGTACCAGCATCAACCATTGTGGGAGTATCAGTCTCGATCCCAGCATCAGATGTTTGAGGGCTAGCTTGAGCATTTCTATCAGTAGTATTAACCCGACTCGACTGTGTACCAGCCTCAACCATGACCGGCGAGACCTCAGGGATTTTTACTGAGTTTTCATCACTCAGATTTTGTTTTTCCTCAGGCATGTCGGTCTGATTGATGTTTTAGCTATCGTAGTAATCGTTTTATCAGCATCGGATGCCCATGACGCTCCCTCATACATACCACGCTTGGCTTTCGCTTGGCGAACTCGTCTCTGAGTTTTTTCAAGCAGCTCATGCCGCTTTTGTTCTCTCTAAGCCAGTGAAGTGAAATTAGGAAACATATTCGCTGTATATATTAGAGCTAATCATAAAAAAAGAGTGCTCATAATTACCAATACGTTGGCATTACTGAATCGTGGCGATATGGCATATAAGTATGACAAATACGATTTCGATCACTCAATAAACTGATGTATCGATCCTTGATACAGATGAACGGTACTCCAAATATATACTCAAGCTGAATTTTATATTTAGAATTAGCTACCGTTGCTCGAAAATTAGACATCTTGTCGAGATTAAGCAGCTTACGTTTGATCCTACTCACTTCAGTAATGATCCACATCTTCGCCGCAGTGTGTCGAGCTCTCGCTCTTTATCTAGACAATTTTTACACATCAGTTAGAACGTTAGCTATCGTTGTATCTATATATATAAGCCAACATTTCTGTGATGGGAGAGGTAAATGCTCGCACTTGTGCGTGCGGTTATCGACCACACGCATGGCGTGATGAGATCCAATATGTTGATTACGATCCATGTGATGCAGCGGGAGTGTATGACAACAGTCTTGATGAAGATGAGGCTGAAAAGCTATCGAAAACAAACGACTTGCTCAGCGGTGAAGTTCTCGATGATCGAGTTGGCGCGAGCGTCGATGTCGTCTGCGGAAGTGGCCTGGAGCCCCATGGCAACGCAGCAGACGGCGAGGAGCCACTTCTTGAGCATCGTCGCTTGGTGTTTCTTGTGTGCTCTTGGAGGCGCGTTCGGAAATGAGCTTTTGGGGATCCAAACCAAGCAGCAACGGACGCTCAGCGCGTCGCAACTTTCGACCTCGAGCCCTCTACGCAAAAACGTGATGGCGTCATGCATCCTTCCGCTTCTTGCTGCCGTCGCGGTGAAGAGGAGAACTAGCTCATGACAGCTTCAACTTGACTGCGTTATGCACGGGCCGCGACTAAAAATCGCACGCGATTGTGGCAAGAGCGGGAAGCTGTTGATGTCCCGAAGCTTGCTGTGGCTGGACAGAGGAGTCCGTCTTGCATGCATGCCTTACGTGGCCAAAGGACTACAGTGCACAGGGTCCGGCTGAAGCAGATACGTACTATGATTATGAAAACATGATCACATGCACAGATTAGTTTTAGTTTGCCTTCAACATGCAAACTAAAATTAATCTGTGCATTCGGCATCTTGGTCGGCGCTTGGAGTTCAAGTCCGTCTCGCAAGGATGCCCGGGAGTCCGCGTTATGCTGGCTCAAGCATTGACATTCAAGACAGCTGGCATTGTGTGTGCTCACAACGGCGTGACCCATCGAGGATCGTGGAGCTCGCTGATGATTAGAAAGTGCCCGGTCACTGGAATTCTTGGCCGCGCTTGAACCACGCTATCCTCGACGCCGCTGCTGCCAAGTGCTGTACAGTTTTTTTAGTACATGCACAGCTTTCGTTTGGTAAAATTCTTTTTACTCGGGCTGTACAATGCAGGTGTGCAACCTGGTCGCAAGCAAGAGTATATTTCTAAATGTACGTTTGTCCTAGGGTATGATGATGTCCACGAAGATCGAGCTTGTTTATCAAGCGGGTCTGTGTGCAGTTGCTGGTTGCTGCCGACCTCTGCGACTAACACGATTCGAGCTGGCACACTTCCACTGCAGGAATGATCTGATCAGCAGGAACTGCACGTTTCGCTTCTGCAGCTCCTTCGTCGAGACGATCAAGGACCGCTCCTTCTCGTTGAGCTGCAGCTGCAGGTTGCGCTGCTTGTGCATCGCCCCTTTCAACGAGCCGACAGCGTCCTCCAGCAACTCAATGTTCGAGTCATTGAGTCTTTTCCGAGACTTGTCCGTCACTGCGGTGGAGCTGCTTGCGCTAGTCATACCGGTGCGGCCGGGTGCCGCACTTGCTGAAAGGAAGTTCGCTTTCATGGACGATGCCGTCTTATCGTCGGTGGAGGATCTGGGACCGAAGGTCTGGCAGAGTTTGTTCACCGACCGAGGCAGTCCCAGCGAGTTGAGGCCCTCCACAATCCCCTTGGAAGCCGAGAGGAAGTCACGTGACTGGAACACTTGAGCTCGCGCAGAAGGCGACAGCGCTCTGTATGCCGTGGCGAAGTCCCATGCAGCCTCCACGACGCTGTGCTGACCAGCAGAGCGACGCTCCATTTCCTCAATTAGTCGTTGGTTCAAGCCCACGAGGTCCTTTAGCTCTGCACACCTCCGCCGTACCGACTTGAGCTGGTTGTTTCGTTCCGCGTACTCTGCGATTCTGCGATCCACCGCCACTTTCCAACTGGCGACCTTGGCGTTAATCTCGACCAAGTAGCCCGTCAACTCGTCAGCTCCGTGCATCTGTGAGGGCTTCACTCGCTGCGTAGCTCCTGTTTTGTCAGCATTTCGTGCAGGCTCGCAGAATTTACGGACCAGCTTAATGCAATTTGCCAACGCCATCGTCGTCGTAGGCGAAAAGGACGGTCGAAGAGGGTCCTTTGAGCTAACACGTAGCTTTGCTTGGTAATTCTGTTCTTGAGCTTGATACTTCCAGTTCGCGAAGCACTGTGCCTGCTGGCTCAGCTGTAGCTCCTTCGAAAGTCGCTGTGCTAAAACAACGCTGAGGTGTTTCAGGATGTGGAGCTGACGATTCTCCAGTTTAGTTTTCAGATTGTGCCAGGCTAGTAGCCGAGTTGTCTTCTTCAGTTGATCGTTTGTGCTCGACGACTCCTTCAATTGTGCAGCGAGGTCGCCATTCTCTTGCTTACTTGAGTTTGCTACTAAACACTGCACGAAGTACTTCCACTTCCAGTGCTTCAAGTGCCTCTCCAGTGCCGCTATTGTCACTGTAGCTTGGTCATCGTCCTGACGCTTTGCGGGCATCGTTCTCTTGTGGGAAACGTTCTCAGGTAGCAGATCGTCCATTGGCGCAATGGCCTCTAGCCATGCTGGTTGTGAAGTCGACATGGCAAAGGCCGAGGTGCTACTGCTTAAGAAATCGTCTTCCTGCACGACAATTTGCGGTGACTTGGGTCTGGGAACAACCCGGCATTCGTTTCCACCCGTTGACGAGTCTTCATCTTGCGTCACGTCACGAGGCAGTTTGCGCTCAGCTATTTGAGTTTTAAGTGCCTCGTATCGCTCCTCCACTGTGCTCAACTTCTCCAAAGTGGCAGTAACTCGCTCTGAAAGCTGACAGAACGTGCGCTCGGTTCCTCGTTGGCAGGTTACCAGCATTTCACGGAACGCTCGCTGTTGCAGCTCCGGACGCGCCTGCAACGTTTGGACCAGCTTGACGAGCGCCTTCTTCTCTTGATCCACGACCCGGCGCTCTCGCTTCATCGTGCGCTGTTGCTCAGTCAAAGACGAGATCTCTTTTTTGAGAGTCGCTTCACTCTCAGTCTCCGCTTGGACTCTTGCTTCACGTTCCGTTTGGAGCTCCTCGACCACTCGCTGCAGAGAGTACTGCTCTTCTGACAGACTCTGCGCGTCATTCTCGAGCTTCAGCTTCTCTTCACTGGCCGTGTTGTACTTGTTCATCCACATCAGCATAGCGGTTTTGGACTCTGCCAGCTCTTGGGACAGATTCCTGATACGCTCGCAGTTCTCTAGCTTCGTAGTCTCCAGTTCACCGTGTAGTGCTTGCTGGGATGTGACTTGCTCGTCGAAGCTTGAACACTTTTGCTTCAGCACCTTCAGCTCGTGCTGCAGCCGCTCCGTCTTATGGTCGTGTTGTGTCTGCGCAGCTTTGCTAGTCTTATTAGCCTCCGACAAGGCTTGCCCCAGTTGAGCACACTCTGATTTTGTCGATAATAGCTCCAGCTTCAGCGACTCAACCTGCCCTCGAGCCTGCTTTAACTCACTCTGCTGTAGTGCTGAAGCCCCCCTCTCCACCTGTTGCAAGCTCGCGAGAAGTTCTTTCCCCTGTTTCAGCTCTTCAAAGCCCTTTTCGAGGCGCTGATTCTTCCGCTTGCACTCATCAAGCGTTTGAAGAAGCCGCTCAATTTCGCCAGCTGACCTGCACTTCTCCACCTCAGCGTTGTCGAAACAACGCTGTAGTTCAGCTAACTGCGTCCTGAGGTCAGCAGTAGCAGCATCCTTCTCCTGTAATTCGGTCGTTCGCGAGGTACCATCCTGCTCCATCGAGTCCAGTTGAGCTTGCAAGTCTCTTAGAGCTGCATCCCTTTCATCCACGATCGCCTCGCATCGTCGAGCAGTCTCGTCCAGATTCCCAACTTGCTTGTGCAGCTCCGCAGTAGAATGGGACAGTTTCGCGTGCGTGTCCTGCAAATCCATGTACTTCTTTGCAAGAGTCCGCTTCTCGCTGATTTCGGCGTCGTACTTGCCGACAAGCTCGTCAAACTTTTGCTTTAGCTGGGCTTTTTGCCCCTCTAACGCATCGAGCTGCTCTTTCAGCACTCGTATGCTGCGTTCCGAAGTGCGTTGCTCCGAGTCGCCCAAATTCTGGAGCTGGTGCTTTTCCTGAGTGAGGTCTAGAATCATTTGACGCAGCTCTTCCTGCCTCTGCTTCGCTGCAAGTAGCGCCGACGAGAGTGCCGAATTCTCTCGCTGAAGGTGTCCCCGATCCTTTTCAGCTTGCAGCAAGGATTCTTCATCTGTTTCGGCACTCGCCCGTAGCTGCTTCACTTCTGACCGCAGAGCAAGGAGCGACGCCGAGTTCTTGCGGCACTCGTCGCACTTCTTCCTGGATATCTGCGTCCGCGAAAAGTCCGTGCCCACGACGCTGCGAGACAGCAGCGAGGACGACCAATCGGCCTTGTCACTGCTGCGAGTGGAGTCAAAAGTTGACTTGGAGCCGTCCCAGCCCTGGCGAGGTCGACGCGATGAATTCGTTGCGCTCTGCAACGCCCTCTCCAGCCGCTGAATGTGGTCGTGAAGGATGTCCAGGTTCTTGTCGTGGTGAGACGAAAGCTGCGAGCGCAGCAGGTGGATCACCTTGGCAGGCTCGTCGTCGAAGAACGACGCCCGCAATGCGGCTGAGCTCGCATCGGAGCTGCTGTCCAAGCGCTTGAGCTCGTCGTTTTCCGCGCGTAGTCGGACGATCTCCTTCTTCTGGTCCTCGATGGTCTCCCACGCGAACTGCAGCGACGCCTCATTGCTCGCCGCCGAGTCGGCCTGCTGCTGCTTCTGCGGACTCTCGGCGCCCGCCACCTCCTCCAAGAAATCCGTCCGAAGCATGAACTGGAGTTCTTCCAACTGCTGTTCATCGCCCGCTCCGACGCAAACCTTGTTGCGAACCTGTCGTCAACCCCAGGACGAAAAAGTCAACCCAAAACAACATGCCCGAGCCGTACGAAGAAGCTCCCAACCCACGTACCAGTTCCTCGTCCTTCTGCAGATGCACGTGCAGTTGGCGCATGACTTCCACACTCTCCACCTCGTCCAGCACGAGCGTCTCCTTCTCCTTCATCCGCAGCTCCAGCAAACTCACGAGAAGTTCCTGAACGATGGCTTCGGCCACCAACAGCCGTGGAGACTGGGCGCTCCACTGCTCCTGCTCTCGTCCGCCGTAACCCGCCGATCGTTTGAGGCGCCTCATCCGCTGCTCGCACACCTGGATGACCACCTCGAACAGGTTGTTGCTGCCGCTCTCGGAGCGCCGCCGACTACGGCTCTTCCTCCACTCCTTGGACGCTGCAACGCGCGTGCTCATCATCTCCTTGCGCTCCAGGAACTCGGTCATCTGCGTCAACAGTCGCAGCAGAATGTCGCGTCCGCGCGCATCGGGCGACGACGAAAAAGAGCTCCTCGACGCCGAGAGAGCCGACGCCTCCTGGTTGTCTGCGAGGCGCGACGACCGCAGCCGCGCACCGGAACGTGCCAACGAGCGGTCCATCGACGCTTTGCCTTGACCCCGTTCCTCCTCGGGTAGTTTCTCGACTGAGTCGTGGCCGGTGGAACGGCCGGAAAACCTCCCAGGGCGTCCTTTGGCGCCAATTATTTGCACGTCAACGTACTTGTTTCAGCCCATGGCTCGAAGTGCTCGCGACAATGATGAGAGGTGGATTGGCTCTGGTAGGAGGGGCCACGTGGATGGCGATGCACGGGACGCGGAGCTCAATCGACCGTTTGGGGTCTGCGCATTCCGAAATGGCACGTTGGCGTTCACGGACACTCACGTACGTACACGACTACGGGCGTGACTGCGTTGTTGAGAGGGTGCTAAGGCTGCGTGCGGTGGTGGTTGTATAGAATAACGCCGTGCGCTTTGTCATCTCGGAGACACGTCGCTGTGGCGCCATGTCCAAGACACGGCGACGGGATTTCGTGAAGACTGCAGCGTGCTCGGGACTTCTCACCCCGAAGGGGATCGCTGCGTCTTCGGACGAGCGGCACCTCTTTGTGTGCGACACAGGGCACCACCGGATCAAGCTGGCTGCTTTGCCCAGTAGAAGCGCACTTGTGGACGTTGGTAGTATCGCTGACGGGGTGGAGATGTTTGCGTTTGCGGGCAACGGCAAGAAGGGGTGGCGCGATGGAGCTGCTCTCGAGGCTAATTTCAACTCCCCCGCGGGGGTGTGCGAGTATGGCGACGGCTCGATCATCGTGGCCGACACTGGCAATCACTGCATTCGACAGATCCGACGGACTGTCAGCGGGAAACTGGTGGTGAAGACCATTGTTGGGGCTCAAGCAAGCTTGGAAGCGACGAGGGGTGGTGGCAATCAGCGACGACACGCCGAGCGCACAGCCAACGTGCCAGTGGGTAACCGGGTCTCTGGTTATCGAGATGGGGCCCATTCTCTCTTCTGAAGTCCGTCCGCCGTTATCGCGGGCCCCCATGGAGAACTCCTCGTGGCCGACACGATGAACAATTGCATCCGAGGACTCCATCCACCTCCCGACGGAAGTTCTGCCTGGAGAGTAAGCACGATATGCGGACACGCTAACCGACCAGGGCACGCAGATGGGAACTGCGACGTTGCGTTGTTCGACCAGCCCGTAAGTTTGTGCTGGGGAGGGACCAGCAACACGTTTTTCGTGGCTGACAGAGGAAATACCTGCATTCGTCTCGTTGGAAGGGGCTACGGCGATGGACTGACTTACGCTTGGGTGCGTACAATTGAAGTGGGGAGCATACCGCAAGCGCCACGATCTGCACACAGCCAAGAGCTGTATCGATGCTGTCATCCGCTTGGTATCGTTTGTATTGCTCAGAAAAATACTGCACATGGGGAACAACCTGCCAGTCCTCAGTTGGTCGTATGCGACGGTGGAGACAACATGATCAAAATGCTGCCGCTCGAAGACCTCGAACAGCACGTTTTGGACATCAAAGAGCGATTCGATATCCCAAAACTATCGGATCAAAGAACGTTTTCGCATTCTGAGAGTGATTCTCGGAGCTGCATCGACTCAGAAGAGTCTCTGTCGTACGTTCTCCTAGTTAGAGCATAATGTTCTCCCTTGATGTCTGCTAATACGACGTGTATTGGGCAGTCCAACAGCAAATTATACCGACCCCAAGGGCTGGAGCGAGCACCAATTCGGAGATGACGGCGGAACTTGCGCGTGTGAGGCTTCCCGAGCGTTGGGAGAAGCTTTGAAAGCAAACGCAGCGCTGCAAGCTGAGAATTCGCGCTTGAAAGAGCTCCTGCAACACACGTTCGACGAGGTTCGGTGTGTACCAACCATTATTGCCTACCCTTCTTCATCGGTCTTACCTGTTTGTTGCACGTTTACCGACAACAGATCGAGCTAGCTGACAAGCGCTTCTCTGAGAACTACCAGCCACAGATCGACTGAAGTTAGCACCAAGGTACATGTATCACAGCGCAACAATGACGCACACCACAGTGCGTAGGCCATAGACTAAACTGCCAGGCGAGCCACATAAACAGCGAACACTTTAAAGAGATCATGTACTGCTGCACCTCTGGCTCCTGTCTACTCGTTACCTTGAATGGATTTGGTGAAGGGCTTCATCACAACCAAAATGGCATGCACCTCCTAGCTGCACAACCCCAAACTTACACAGTCATGCGGTTCACGCGCTCGGTCTTCTTGGCCTCCTCGATGATGCGGATCTGCGGAAGCACCTCTTCCGGGTTCACCAGCAGCTTCTCCTCGCCACGGATAGCAGCCGCGATGTTCTTGTAGTACACCTCGTACGAGCCGAGCTTGCTGGGGATGACGCGCGTCTCGCCCGTCGCAGCGTCCGTGAACTTGCCGTAGGTGCTCTCGGGCACCTGGCCCCAGCCTTCATCGCCAGGACGCTTGCCGGCACGCAGAGCGTCCTCCTGTCCGTCCTCGCCGTACTTGACGAACGTCCCCTTATTGCCCACAACGGTGTACTTGGGGCCGGGGTTCTTGACGAGCATGCCGGCGCTCAGAATGACCTCCCGCTTCGGGAACTTGCTGTACTTGAACTCCAAGCGGAAGTAGTCGTCGTTCTCGGCCCCTTCGCGCTGGATCTGCACGTCGGACACGACCGCGTCGGGCTCGCCGAAGAGCTGCAGTGCCTGGTCCGTCACGTGGGCGCCCAGGTCGTACAGCACGCCGCCGCACAGGCCGGCCTTCTCCTTCCAGTAGCCCTTCATGGTGGGGCGGTAGCGGTCGTAGTGGGCCTCGAACTTCTGCACCTCTCCGAGCGTGCCGCCGTCGATCAGGCCTCTCATCGTGAGGAAGTCGCTGTCGAAGCGGCGGTTGTGGAAGACGGAGAAGAGCACGCCGTTAGCCTTGGCGACGGCGCACAGGTCCGCGGCCTGCTGCGCCGTGACGCACAGCGGCTTGTCCACGACCACGTGGCGCTTGGCCTCCATGGCCTGCTTGGCCTGCTCGAAGTGCACGGTCGTGGGCGTGGAGATGACCACGAGCTGCACGTCCGTGGCCAGCAGCTCCTCCATGGAGCGCACGATCGTGGGGGCGGGCGACAGCACTTGACTCTTGCTAGTCGAGCGCTCCAGCACGTGCGTGAGCGCGAACTGGCCCGAGCTCATGAGCAGCGGCGCGTGGAACACGCTGGAGCCCGTGCCGAAGCCCACGAGGCCGACGGGGATCTTGGCCATGGCGTTGATACAGTGCAAGGGGGATGGGGACTGCTGCTTGGTGTGCAGGCAGCAAATTCTGAAGTGAGCTCACGTCTCGTACGTCAGCAGCTCACCAGCTGTCCAGTGTACCCCCTCTCCTTGGTCGTAGAACCCCCGACCTGGCAGCCTTCCGCGCTCGGGCCAATGTAAAATGTGCGTTGCTACCGCCCGCGTAAACCGCGGCGGCGCGTGAGCGCAGCGTGAGTGACGGTCTCCATTCACTATCACGCAGTTTGCGGCTTTCCTCGCGTTTCCAGCTTTCATCATAAACAAACAAGCAGCCAGGAGGAGAGAAAAGCTTGCGGTGACCAGAGCAAAAGCGGATCATGTCGCTCGACATCTTTGTTTAGTGGCGAGGCGAGGGTTCCTTTGGCACGAGCTCTACCTCCATAATACAAAACGCACTGCTGCGGTCTCCTGCGTCATCGCGGTGGTACGTTGCGGCCCCCGCTGCAGCGTCAACAACGTACGTTTGCCAACTACATCTACAGTGGTTCGTCCGCTGCATCGGTCTGACAAACACGACTCGTGAAAGGCAACCAGCAGCTAAGCCTTACACCTCCACGCGAGTCATGTCGAGACCATTCTTCTCAAAGTGGTCGTACCGCTGCGCCGACTTGTCCATTGACCAGCAAGCCATCCGCCGCATGAACTGCTTCAACTCAGGGGAATCCTCCGCTGCCTCCCTGATGTCCGGAGTGACCTGCGGCCAGATCGCCAGTCTGCGCGTGTTGTTCTCCTTGTCCTCCTTGAAGCGCTTCATCATCCGCACCACGTACGCGTCCGCGTCGACGGGGTACAGATACACCAACGTGAATTCCACGTACGGCCCCGAGAAGACCCTCTTCACTAAATCTGCATCTGCGATCGCCCCCTCCACCACAACGGGACCATCACCATTCTGCTCGAAGAACTGGTGGATGTTCTCCACAAATGCCGCTGTGAACGGCTCCGGTCGAGTGTTCTTGTACACCTTGAACGCCGCCGCCTCCTCCACCCCGAAATCTCTGCCCAACTTCCGCACGACTCGGTCCAACTCCAACACTTTATACCCCGCCAACCGGTCCGCGAAGTACGTCTTCCCCGCGCCGCTGGTGGACGTCAAGAACACATACTTGGGCTTGAGCGCATCGAGTCTCGCAATCTCCTCTTCCATCACTCAACATGTACTCACGTACAATCCTCAAGATGTACACTAAGTACGAATTTATACAGTCCAATGAGTACACTTTCTTGCCGCCACTGCCGTCCGCCGGGCTTCCTCGCGTCCTTCGTCTTCGCGCTGCTCGGGCTCGGTCCATGGGGCGGAAGAAGGGGAAGAAGAGAGGTACGCAAGTAGTTGTGCGTCCCGCGCGTCTAACCACCTAAAATTCCGCCCCCATTCCGTCCTCTCCTTGTCTGTAGACGCCCACGCGGGCCCGTCAGACCCCCCGGCCGCCTATGACGCCGCCACGTTGGCCGCGGCGCGCGAGCTGCAGGACCAGGAGCTGGAGGTGCTGCAGGCCATTTTCGACCGCGACCTGGTGACGCAGAGCGCCACGCCGCTGTACTCGTACATCTTCGCCGTCCGGCTGCAGTGCGAGGCCACGCCCGGCTCGGCCACGACGGCCGAGGTGCTGCTGCACTTCGACCTCACACGGGCCTACCCGCTCCAGCAGCCGCCCATCATCACGGTGGAGGCCAAGCACGGACTGTCGGACACGGAGACGCAGAAGCTGCAGCGCGGCATGGAGGCGCTCGCGCTCGAGAAGGTCGGGGACGCGGTGGTCTACGACCTCGTGGTGTTCGCCACGGACTTCATCCAGGACCACCTCAAGGACCAGTCGTCGTTCTTCGACCAGATGGTGACGCGGCAGCAGGACAGAGAGACCAAGGAGAAGATGGCTGAGGACGCGCTCATGCAGCAGCAGGAGGAGCAGGCGAGGGCCAAGAACGAGGAGATTCTGGCGCTGATTGACGCCGAGAGGAAGAAACGAGAGTCGATGAAGAAGACGAGGCGGAGACGCAGAAGACATCGGTCCAGCATTGACGGAGAGTACAGTGGGAGCGACGGAGACGACATGGAGAGTCTGTCGAGTATCTACGAACAGCAGACGGAGGCGAGCTCGAAGAAGGAGGGAAGTTCCTTGAGTCCGTCGGATTCGGACTCGGATACGTCGGATTTGGATGCAGCTGCAGCTGCGGAACGGTATCACTCGAGGTATCACGGAGACTTTAAGGAACTTGGGCTGCTGGGACGCGGAGGAGGAGGAGAAGTGGTGAAAGTGCGCAACCGCCTGGACCGACAGCTCTATGCTGTTAAGAAGGTCAAGCTGGACCCAGATGATAAGACTATGAAGAAGAAGATTTTGCGCGAAGTGAAGACCATTTCACGAATGCAGCACCGACACATCGTGCGGTACTTTCAGGCGTGGATTGAAGGAGAGAGCGGGATGTCCAGTGACGACGAAGAGGATTCCAGTCTGGAGGACATTGATTTAAGTGATGGAGAAAGTGAACTTAGCGGCACGGTGGTAAGTGGAAAAGAAGATTTATATGGCGATGCGAGTCTTTCGTCTGGCGTTGACGATGGCTTGGGACCAATGGCATCTACAGATGAAGACGAGGATGACTGGTTAGGTACGATGGGCAGCAGCACGGGGCTGTGGTCGACTTCTCGTCATGAAACGCGCAGTCTCCGTAGCAATAGCCACTCGTTCCAGTTATCCTCGCATCAGTTTACGTCCGAGAATTATTCAGATGATGGTTTCGAGTGGGAAGCATTGGAAGAAGCTGCGATGGAAGACAAGGACGACTCCAGTGACGAGGAAGGTAATGGGTATCGCCAAAATACGCCGCCTCATAGAAGTCCTGTTCCTGAAAAGAAGCGGAAGTTCGAGAAATTATATATTCAGATGGAGTACTGCGAGGGCAATGCTCTCAGGGACGTGATTGACAAGGGAGCGCTATGGAAAGACCCGGACAAGATCTGGACGATGTTTCGCCAAATTCTAGAGGCGCTCGTGTATATCCACCGTCAGGGCATTATCCACCGTGATATTAAGCCACCTAACGTCTTCCTCGACTCTGAAGGAACTGTGAAATTGGGCGATTTCGGTCTCGCTGTTCGGCCTCCCAAGATCTTGGAAGATGACAGCAGTAACGATGACTCTACCCCGCCCGGAGAAACTGCAACTGGAACGATATTGTCCGAGTCAACCGGTTCATCAGCTGCTGAGCTCTATGGACGGTTGAAACTGGAGACTTTAGAGAGTACTCGAGTCATTGGCCGATCAAGCGTACAGAACAGTAACCTTATGACGACGATGTCGGCCGATGTGGTTGATGGTAGTATCACTGCTGGGGTGGGCACAGCTTTTTATCGAGCACCTGAGCAAGAAAGAGAGGGTCAGCGGTACAACCAGAAAGCAGACTTGTTCTCTCTTGGAATTTTGTTCTTCGAGATGTGGTCACCACCATTCACAACGCTGATGGAGCGTGCGCAGGCACTGACCGGACTGAGAGAAAGACATGAGCTTCCAGCAGCATTCAGCGATTCTGATGAGGTAAAGAAGATCATTTTGTGGCTTTGCGAGCGTGATCCGTCCAGGCGGCCAAATGCAAAAGAGCTGCTAGCAAGTCCCCTTTTGCCTCCAAAGATCGAGGTTGAAGGATCCTATCTTCGCGAAGCTCTAGATACCCTCGCGAATCCACAGGGCAAGTTTTTCGGACAGCTTATTGATGCGCTGGTCTCCCAGGAACCTCTCAACCACGTAGACTACACCTATGACCACTTGGAGTCGGTCAAAATGCGCAATTACGAGGTCCAGTTGCGCACGAAAACATACGTCAGGAACGTGTTACAGGTTCGTAAGCATTTCAATATTGCTTTGCTGCGTGACAGGTTTAGTCTTGACCAAATACTTGTCATACCTGCTAACAGAAAGTGTTCGAGCGCCATGGAGCGGTCGAAATGTCCACGCCACTGCTAATGCCACGTCTGTCGGAGCAGAGTTTTAACGGCATCACTCTGAACGCCCCACCAAATGCATCAACGATGCTGGATGGCAATGGTGTGTCAGTGTCACTTCCTTTTGATCTGACAGAGAGACTTGCTCGTTTCCTGGCGCGGCATAATGTTTCACGGCTGAAATGCTTCCAATTCGATCGAGTGTACCGGAAGAGCGTCGGTGGCGGCCATCCGCGGGAGTTCACCGAGTCTGACTTCGACATTATTTGGGATGACGGAGGTTCCTTCCGTTTCTTGGAGCTGGAGGGATTAGCAGTGGTATCCGGCGTGATCGAGGCATTACCAAGCTGCCTGGGGTCTTACTATCTGCGATTCAATGACGCCCGAATGACGCGCGGCATTCTTGATATGTGCCGTGTCCCCAGCACTGCTCGTCGCGAGGTACTGCGGCTGCTTTCAAACGAAGTTTCATTCTACGTTCACGCTGGTTCGCCATCCACGCAAGCTCCTAGCTTGAAACCGGGCCGGTGGAAATTTGTTGCAAAACGAATGAAGCACTACGGCGCACCAGCCAGCACCATAGACGTACTGAAGCCATTTTTCCTGCTGCCAGAGGACTCCCTGACGTCGCTCGACATGATCGAGTTGGAGGTACAGAAGCTATTCGCAAAGAATCGGGCTCTTGCGAACCGAGACTCGGTGACGGAATCAGATGGTGACGTTGGTTCTTCATCCTCAGCAGACCGAAAACAGATTCAAAAGCGCGACGCGCAGCTGCGGCGCATTGTGAAGGACGTGAATGAGGGCATTACGTCCCTGCGGTTGCTGTTGCAGGGCATGCAGTTCCTCCAGTTGTCTGGTCCGGTGTGCACCCGGTTAGATTTGGGGCTCAGTCCGCGCCCCGAGCGGTACACATCAGGTTTCATCTTCCAGGCTATTTTGCTTGAGGAATCGACGTATGGTGGTAACAACGGTGATAAATCTGCGTCGCTGTTGATGGCAGCGACGGATAGACAGATCATTGTCGCCGAGGGTGGTCGCTACGACGCGCTGATTTCGCGCTTCAAGCTCACGACTGCTTACGCAAAAGCCTCGGCAGTCGCCGCCATGGGTGTGCGCTTCGCCATCGACAAAATTGTATCGTTGCTCGCTGAATCCATGTGCCCTGCCCTATTGGAGTTCAAATCGCCTGCTTCGGAAGTGCTGACCGGTGGCCGCAAGGTCTTAATTTGCTCCGCAGGCAAGGCGTCTGATACGATGCTGTTTCGAATGCAGATCGCGATGCTCTTGTGGGGACAGGGCATCGGCGCCGACTATCTTCACCCGGAGCCACTGCACCTGGAAGACCTGGAAGACTACTGCGCGCAGCAAAATGTGCACTGGATGGTGATCGTGCAAAAGCACATGATACGAGAGAAGCAGCAAGTGAAGATCCGCGCGGTGAAGAGCCATTCGGAGGCTGATGTGGTAACGAACGTGGTCTCGCTACCAGAGTATATCAGCGAGTTGCTGGCCAACTTTGGAAAGAACTCACATGGAGATGGTGCCACCGGTGGTGGCCGCGGAAACAACAACCACTTTGGAGACAGCATGGCCAGCAACATCAGCAGTGGTGCTGGCGGTGGTGGCCATTCATCGTTAAGTGGCAGCAACCTTCAGCCTATCTTCGACGTCAGGGTGGTCGATGCGAAGTACCAATCGAGGGACAGGAACTACCGCAACTATCAGCTCGATACGCAGAAGGTCCAGCGCCGCGTGTCCAAGTGGATCTCCTCGAGCTTCTCGTCGCGCGGGGACGAGGCTATGAAGGTGCTGTCGGTCGACCTGCCGTTCGCGTTGGTACGCGAGATGTCATCGGCGCTGATGGAAGAGGGACACGGCGGAATCGACACCGTCTGCGCCAACAACCCACGGTATCGGAAGCAGCTCAAGTACACGATGGAGGAGGTGCTAGCCCTGACCCCGGAGTCGAACTCACGTGGCGTTGGGCGCGAGCGGTATGTGCTTTTGCACAGCATGGTAGACGACCGGTACGATATGATGTCGCTCGCCCCACCGTCCAAATCTGGTGGCCGCAAGAGATAGAAGATAAGGCAGCAGTCCAAGGGAAGACGTAGCAGCAATGCACAATACAAAATACAAACCACGAAGCGAGGAGACTCCCCTGTCAATATCGGGAGCTCCTTCGCGGACACACAAGCTACAAATCCTTGCAGGCAAGTTGAAGTCACTTGAACCTCCAATAATACATCAACATATCTCCAGAACTTAATCCCACGAGCAGCTCCCGTAAAAAAAAGTAGCCATGAGTACGGCGGACGAGAGCAAGTCGCCGCCGCCGGCCTTCGACCTGGCGCTGCATGTCCAGTACCTCGTGGGGCTCAAGAACAAGAAGGAGGACTTCGAGTCCTGCATGACGGAGCACATGCGCGTGAGCGGGCTGTACTGGGGCGTGGGGGCCATGGCGCTGCTGGGCCGCGAACAGGACATGGACCCGGCCGAGATCGTGGACTGGGTGCTGCAGTGCGAGCACCCGGGCGGGGGCTTCTCGGGCAACGTGGGCCACGACTGCCACCTGCTTTACACGCTGCACGCACTGCTGGTGCTGGCCATGCTGGGCGCGTTGGACCGCATCAAGCGCGACGAGTGCGCGGCCTACGTGGCGTCGCTGCAGCAGCCCGACGGGTCCTTCGCCGGCGACGAGTGGACGGAGATCGACACCAAGTTCACGTACTGCGCGCTGTCGGCGCTCAAGATCCTGGACAAGCTGGACCTCGTGGATGTGGAGGCCGCCATGGCCTACGTCGACACGTGCCGCAACTTCGACGGCGGCTTCGGCAACATCCCGGGCTGCGAGTCGCACGGCGGCCACGTCTTCACGGCCGTGGGGGCGCTGTCGCTAGGCTTCGCTCTGGAGCAGTACATGGACGGTGAACTGCTGGGCTGGTGGCTGTGCGAGCGGCAGTGCGACTCGGGAGGACTGAACGGGAGACCCGAGAAGCAGGCCGACGTGTGCTACAGCTGGTGGAACATCTCGTCGCTCATCATGATCGGGAAACTCGACTGGATCAGCAAGGAGAAGCTCATCCAGTTCATTCTCGCGTGTCAGGACCCCGAAGACGGAGGGATTGCCGACCGCCCTGGAAATGTGGCGGACGTGTTCCACACCTTCTTCGGCATCGCTGGGCTGTGCATGCTCGGCTACTTTGACCGTGAGAAGGAGAACCACCCCGAGTATGAAGGTATCCGACAGATTCACCCCACGTTTGCCATCCCTACGGATGTTGTAGAGAAGTTGCAGCTCACAGCGGACATGATCATGCCCGAGGTGCACGAGGACTAACTAAGCTGTCAACGGAGCCTAGCGTTTGTTTGGAGTAGGTGGGCGTGTAGCTGACCTGCAATCAGAACGGATGAAGTTGCCAACGCACACACTCGCTCGCCAGAAATTCAGGTGCAGTTTTCTTTCGCAATTAGGCATTTGGATCTTGTATCGCGTCAGAATGCCAGGTAGGCGACAACCTGCGTCTACAGTTCCATGGGCGTGGCCTCCTCGACGACAATGCTGGCAGGGAAAAGCTCTGTCTTGGAGCTCAGGACACCTGCAAGTAGCGCGTGCGTCAAGCAGAAAACACACAGGAATTAGCTTGATCTGACCGACACCCACGCAGCAGCAACCAGGGTGACTTACGAGTAGCTCCGCGCGGGATGTGCGTGACAATGTTCCGGTTGATCTGCGAGCGCAGCTCGGACACATCGTTGGGCTTGATACAGTTAATCTCCTTGACCACTTCCACCTTGCCGTTGACCTTCTTGATGGTCGCCACGTCGACGTTGCTGCCCGAGCCCAGGTCGTTGAAAATACCGGCCAGGATGGCCTCCTGCACCAGCTTCTTGGCCTCGTCCTCCTACAACCCGAGAGCCAAATCCAAACGTCAGGATCTGTGTTCTGCACCATAAAAAAAGAATGCTGCTTTCATACCGTCATGTCGTCCTTGTAGCCGTGCTCGAAGACCGACATGGCGGCCAGACTGCCCGAGCCCATCGTCACGAAGGGCAGTTTGTCCGTGCTGTTCGACACAACATAGACAACTCATCAGCCGAGTGAGTAGCTCGCCACCTCGTAGCATGGCCCTGGGATCCGTGAGCGCACCTTCCGTGCGGGTAGATGGTGTAGAGGTGCGGGCCCGTGATGTCCACGCCGCCGAGCACCAGCGCGGCCGAGACGTGGCCCTGGTACTGGAACAGCATGCGCTTCAGCAGCGTCATGGCTGTCGCCACGCGCGACTGCGTGTCCGTGTTCTGCAGCCACCACCAACCCAAACAGTAGTCAGCAAATAAAAAAAAACACACACACATCAATCTCATGTCGCTTCAACTAGACGCACCAGGCGGTGCAGCTCCAGCTGCGACGAGATGAGCGCTGTGGTGTTCTCCGTGTCGGCGGCCGTGCCAGCGCCGCAGCAGTAGATGTTGGGCGCGATGTAGTGGATCTTCTCGCAGTTCTTGTCCATGACGATGGAGCCGCCCGTCGAGCGCGTGTCGGCGCCCAGTACCACGCCGTCCTGGTCGATAGAAAGCAACACACAGAGATGAGCAAACGTGTATTAATCCCCCCCCCCCAGAACATACGAATCCGCCAATCCAATTGCTCGCCTTGTAGACGACGCCCACGATGGTGGTGCCCGTCTTGGTGGCCTTGAGCTTCTGCTTGCCGCCCGTCTGGCTGAGCAGCAGCTCGTTGCGGCGGCAGTTGTCGAAGCTGAAGCCGCCGTGCAGCTGCTCGGCGGTCGGGAAGGCGTCCCCGAAGGTGTTCTGCGTGCGGCGGAAGTCGCTCATTTCTCTCGGCGCGTCTCGGAAATCTTTGGGTCAAGAAAAGAGTGAGGGGGGATCTTAGTGACGCCTCCAATAGAGGACCCAAAGGAAGGGGGCTTGTATTAGGGAAGCCTGTCAGAGGCTATATCCTGCGCAAGAGAAGGGGTTGAAATATAATGTACAAAAGGTTTTATGTGATTGGGCTAAAAGGGAGAGCAAACGGCTGAGGAGTGGCCATAAACCCACCGAGCGTTTTTACTGGCTGCGCGCGGCGTCGAGTCCCGACTGCCAGTCATTTGCAAGACCATAGTGAAGTCAAGTGAGCAGCGGCTTTGAGCCAACCAGCCAACGCCCCGGCACCCCCAGCGCCTTCCACTTTGTTCCCACCGCCAGAAGCAAAAGCATTCGTTAACCATGGTGAGTGGCTCGGCCCCTGCCTCTTCGTGCCTATCCTAGGGAGGCAGCCATGCAGCGGGAGGGGGGGAGGGAAAGCAAGCGAGCGACAGCAGCGAACAGCGCAGCAGCAGGAACAGTCGCGCAGCCGACAGCTTTCAGTGCCAAGGACCCGCAGGACGCAGCGCTTGCTTATTCCCCCACCCAGTCTCCTGCCTCCCTCCTCGTATCCTGCGTAGCCAAAGGACCCACTGCAGCGATACGATGGACAGGAATCGCTAACGTTTATTCTTCTCGTGTTGCTGCTGCTGCCATTCAGTCGCTTGTCATCGGGCCGGACTTCCAGCACATTCTGCGTATTCTTAACACCAACATCGATGGTCGCCGCAAGGTGTGGGTCGCTCTGACCGCCATCCAGGGTGTGGGCCGCCGTTTTTCCATCATGGTCTGCAAGAAGGCCGAGGTGGACATCACCAAGCGCGCCGGTGAGCTGACCAACGACGAGATCGAGCGCGTCGTGGCCATCATCCAGAACCCGCTGCAGTTCAAGATCCCCGTCTGGTTCCTGAACAGACAGAAGGACTTCAAGACCGGCAAGCACTCGCAGGTCGTGGCCAACAACCTGCAGGGCAAGTGGCGCGAGGACTACGAGCGTCTCAAGAAGATCTACGCTCACCGTGGTCTGCGTCACTGGTGGGGCCTCAAGGTGCGCGGCCAGCACACCAAGACCACCGGCCGTCGCGGCCGCACGGTCGGCATCCTCGGCGGCAAGTAAGTTGCTGCTGGGTGACGATTTCAGGCTGTGTTCCCTCGTGGGGATTGCTGAGATTCTGGCATTATTGTGGTGGGCGATGATCCCTGCGTGGCGACGCGCGGGGTGACCTAAGCGAAATCAACAAGACGGACAACTCTTGCTGCTTCTTCAAAACAAAACGACTGCTCCCTAGCTTGCATTGTAGTAGTGATTGATCGTTGTGTACGCACAGGAATTGTTTGCGTACGGCCTACCACAGATATGGAAAGCGAAGGCAGCAGTGACTCTTGCATAGCTTGAATGGAAGTTGTATTGGTGCTCAGCACAACGTTTGGTTGTCTCCAAGGATAATGGGAAGAGTGGACAGGATACAAACAGCACAACGCCGGAGGGGATCACAAAATTGCAAGATTGCTGTGATAGATCGATCGACCGTGTTACAGGTAACACGATCAGTTGTCTCTATCATTTACGACTTCACCCCGTGCTTTTAACAGCGTGCGAGATCAGCGCACTATGCTCAAGGCAGACTCTACAGCACAAGGGGTTGGACGCCTAACCATCTTTCACGGCGAAATACCAGCAAGGAAGCCCTCTACTGGGTCTCCACAGGCAGGCCCATCTTCTGGAAGCTGCAGACAAATTTACACGTCATAGTTAGGAGAGCTTCGAAGCTCAAGAGTGCTTGTTGGCAACGTACGTCTTCGCCTGCTGAGCGTAGATCTGCTCCACTTGCTGCCGGAATTGTTCACTTTCGGTGTGGTACTTCTGCAGAGCAGCCGTGAAAACCTGAAAAAGAAGCATTCATCACACACATGCGTCAAATAACCGCCATTGAGCTCACTCTAACAGCAGTGCACATGCGCACCTGCTGCGAGATGCCGTTAGCCTTCATCGCGGCCTGCGTCATCTGCTCGACGTGCTCCATGTACAGGTACTGGAACTCCTCCATCGCCTTTTGCACGTCAGTGATGCCCTCTGCCCGGGCGTGGGCAAGCATGTCCGCCATGGCCTTCTCCATACCAGCCACCATCTCCTTCAGGATCGCCAACGTCTTGTCGGCAGTGAGGTCATCCGGGACCACCACAGGCTCAGGCGCAGGGAACACACTGGACACCAAAAACACCACGCGAGTCAGTATCTTCTCGGCCTTAGAAAATAGCCGATTAGCCAGAAATTGCAAACACTTACGATCGCATGAGGGTGTTCAGATCCTCCTGGAGCTTGAGGATCTCCGCGTCCTGCGCATACTTCTCCAGCGCGAACTCGAGGCTCTGCCGGCTCCACTGGCGCTTGGCAACAATCTGCTGCTCGATGCCCTCCATCATCTGATACAGCTGCGACAGAATAGCCTGCTTGAATTCAGCGTCACTCAGCTCGTGGTTGTTGTCCTTCAGATACTTGCGCACGGCGTTCTCAATCTCCGGTAATTGTTTCTGACAGTGTCGAGCCACAAAGCAATGTCAGTACTCTACCAAAAGACCACATGATCCCTCGTAATAGCACACGTACGAAGAGGTCCCTGACGGCAGCCGAGAGCTCCGTGAAGAAGAGCGCGACCTCGGCCTGCGGGATCTCCTGGAAGGCTAGGGGCTCCGCCTGGCCGGACGGCGACGACGACGCGTCCCACCACATCTTGCCCACGCCGACCAAGGCGCCCACGATGGCGATGCCGGCCACGACGCCCGTGGGGTCAGCCTGGACGTGCGGCGGCTGGGCCAGTGGCGCAGCATTGACACGGGCCTGCTGCACAAAGGCGGGCGCGCCACGCGGAGCCCTGGTGAAGGAGGTGGAAGCAGAGGCAGCGGCGCGACGCGTGGCCGCGGTCCTGGACGACTGGCGGAGCTGATGGGTTGCGTGGCGCAAGGATCCGAACACCATGATAAAAGCAAAGCGGGCTGACGTTGCGGCGGCGTGCTGATGCTGCGAAATGAGCTCGTCAAACGTTCCTGTGGTGCGCAAATGTGCCACACAGGTGTTCCGTAATGATGTGTGGTGAACATCAGTTGATGTGCCTTATCTGGAGTCCGATTTATTTAAAACGGATAGTGTATAGACTAAGTAGGTACGGTTTAAATAAATGCTACCAGTTTTTTAAAACAAATACTCACATTTAAGGTTAGGTCCGATTTAAATAAATCCTACCAACGTTAAGATTAGGACTTCTTACGCAATAATTACACTGCCCGCCAAGTGTATACGCACATCCACGTATAGGGGTATAGCTCACGCAATATTGCGAGTTGGGCCCTCCCGTTTGGATATGTTGTTTGTAGTCTTGTACCCCCCCCTACATGTGCTAGCAGTTTGAAGAGGGGCCCACATACAACTGATCGATTTGGACCACGCGTCCAGTTATACGCACACTACACAGTATACAAAAACCAAGTCATTATGAATGATGGTAAAAGATCACGTGCATTAGTAGTGAGTCTTATTGACGTTCTTCTCGATGACTTCTTGACAGCGACGCGGCATCGAATCAATCAGCAACCGGATTGTCTTGGTCTCGATTGATTCCCACGCATCCTCGATAGCAACACGTAGATCGGCAATACTGTTGAACTGGCGGCCGTTCTTGTACACACGGCGAGTAAGAATAGACCATAGGTTCTCGATGGGCTTCAGGTCTGGGGACCGCGGCGTCCAGTCCAGCACCTGCACCCCCTGCTCCTTCAGGAACTCCATGGAGGCCTTGGACGTGTGGATGGAAGCTCCATCTTGCTGGTAGATGAAGTCGGCCCCGTAGTGACGGTGTGCGAATGGTAGGATATATTCAGACACCGTGTAAATGTAGTCCTCCGAGTTTGACGGCCGCTCAAAAACGCAATCTTCGTCTTGCCCTTATAACTGAACCCCGCCCACACTATACATGACCCTCCACCAATCTGGCGCCGCTGGTTTTCACGCGGGGGTCGGCGCAGATCTCGCCAGCAGTGCTGGAAATTGTCGGGTCCGTCGAGGTTCCATTTTTTTCCGTCCGAAAAATTATCCTCTCCCATTTAGCCTTTCCTTCGGTATCCATTAGCATTTTCCATGCCCATGCCTTCCCCGAAGCCTTGTCCGCTTTTGAAAGCGGTAACGTGCTGTTCAGTTTAGAGTAGCAAAGCCAGTCAACATGAGAAAGCACACGCTGAATAGTTCGTACAGAGGGGAGAAGATTAAGCATGTACCTCAGCTGAGGGGCCGTAAAATCACCAGTCGAAGCTGTCCGAAGGAGTTGGCGAGCATCACGCTCGGACAAACTGGGACGCGGCCCCATCATCTTGCGTGGCCGGGAGTCGTCTGCGTTCAGGACACGCCGCACAGCGTCAGTCGAGCGCTTGACCTGCCGCGCGATTTCCCTAATGCCGACGTCAGCTTGACCCAACCCTTCAATCTTCCCTCGCTCTCGCTCTGTGAGCGGTGGGCCTCTGTCCATGGTTTCCCGAATGACTCTGAGCCAGTCAAATTTGTATTTTACCATCATTCATAATGACTTGGTTTTTGTATACTATGTAGTGTGCGTATAACTGGACGCGTGGTCCAAATCGGTCAGTTGTGTGTGGGCCCCTCTTCAAACTGCTAAATTGCGAGTGTTAGCACATGTGTGTGTGTGTGTGGGGGGGGGTTGTTACAAGACTACAAACAACATATCCAAACGGGAGGGCCCAACTCGCAATATTGCGTGAGCTATACCCCTACACGTGGGTGTGCGTATACACTTGCGGGCAGTGTATCCTGCCTAAAGACTAACAACTAGACGAATAAATTATCCTCTCTAAATGCTAACGGTTAGACTAAATACTACCTTTTAGACTCGATGAAATTATTGCAGCATGATATAAGGTTCTTTTAAACCTCTAAATTACATTATTAGAAGTATGTTACAGACAAAAACAATTCATGTCTAAAGACCCCCCCCTTTATTCTAAACTAAATGTTTGTAGGATTTATTTAAATCGAGCCTTATACTAAAGCTTAGTCTTCTGCGCTCTGCTCGTATTTTATTCGAGCTGAGCGTAGTAGAAGAGCAAGACAAATGATGTCACAATGTCAATAGAGACCTTTCGCAACAACGCTTCCTCAACTTGGCAGGAAGTTAAGGAGGCGAGCTTATAGCGCCTGAGGCTGAAGTAGCTGGCTGTTGTTGTTGAATGACAGTTAGCGGAGTCTCTTGTCAGCCTTGGCGTCATGTAATGCCTATAAAGGGAAATTGGTTGGAGCTGCAAGCTCGACTAGCGAGCTACTCTACCATCTTGAGGATCATCGAACAGTGTGCTGCTGTAGAACGCCACTGCCATCTCTAGGTGGGGTTGCTTCTTCCCTGTGCCGCGGTGATATCGTACTGGTGAAAAAATACAGAGCCACCTTCCATGTGATCGATGCCCTCCCCCAGCACTTTTTCCATATCGTCCATGTCCTTGATGTTGAACTTCTTCTCTAGCAGCCGCATAACTCAGTCTCTGTCGACGTCATTTTCACCGACAATGATGACAACGTCCATATACAGTCCGAGAACGGCCACCTTTTCCTCACGACGGCGTGTGTAGAGACACGGATCTAGTTCAGTCTGCGAGAAGCCCAGTGTGACGTAGCGCTTGGAATTTTCGCCCCGCGACTGATTTGTGTCTCCTTGCTGGGCAACGTGTGTTCACCCTGCGTTGGATCAGAGTTAATATTTCCGTGTGGATAGACGGCTTGCTCGGATGAGAGATTTATCCGGGGTCGTGAGTTCAATGCGAATACCTTCTACAGACAAGAAAGCCCTGGGGAACTCGGTCTGTAACCTCACCTTGTGCATCCCTTCATATCTGATCCTTTGATGAGGTATAAGATCAATCACTGAGAACCCCAAAAGTCCCGGCGTAGTTCAGTAATTGCTAAACAGACAATCACCCACGGGGGTGGGATTAATACGCAACTAAGATATTTACACCGTTTTTTCAGAATGAGACCCCACTGGCAATGACCGCTAATCGTTTTCGGGGCGAGACTCTAGAGAGTATAAAAGGCTACTCCCGTGCCGGCTAGACCGCATTCCGGGGTAGCAAATGTGAAACGCCGAGCCCTGGGTGAAACCCTGGCAAAAATGATTTCGAGTTACCTGGGGTTCAGTTTTGCTGGTTTTTGTTTTTCATTTCATATTCACGGATCGTTCCGGGTGACTGACTAGCGGTTGTCCCCTAAATTTGATAGTTAACTGATGTGTGAACCGATTGAGGTTGGGTCACTCCAGGATGCACAATACACCGCTGGTCACCACTTAACTGGACTAGCGTTTGGTGGAGCAGGCGACATGGTCAATGGACCCTAGCGTCTCGCCGTCGTCGTCTTGGGTTTTCAATAGGCTTGGCCGAAGTCACTTGCGCGCTACAGGAAAGCATGAACTGTGTTGTTGGCTTAAGTTTGACTTTCTTCCTTCTGTCTTATTCTCTCCTCTACTGACTGGGTTCACAAACACACTGGTGGTTACTGTGCTTGGGATAGATCACTTGGCTTGAATATGCGGTGGTGATCTTCGACTGTTCACGTCGAAGAGGCATGCCGCATGTTGGGTCGGGATATGGGCTGTGTGCCGCGTGATAGGCTGCGCGGTGGGTTAGGTGCTGGGCTAGGTGTTGGCCTGCATACCCGCTGAGCGGAAGTGTTGCCATCGATGCTGACTAACATACAACTAACCCCGTGCCCACGGAGCTTGAATGGTCTAGCGCCAGGCCTTCGGGCCTGGTGAATTGGGTTCAATTCCCGACGTGGGCTTCGAGTCTTTGTGCTGTGTGTTTGCTTTACTATGTAGACTGGCTATCATTGTGCGAATGTATCGCACGTCTTGCCTGTAATAGTGACCTTTTTTACTGTCTGTTACGAGTGTCAACTACTAGTTTAAGCGGAGGAACGGCGGGAGGGCTGTCTTCGGCTTTGGATCGACAGCATCGCCTTCGACGTAGCTCTCTCAATACTTGTCAAGAAGGCTGTTCAGGCGGCCAGCCTTTTGCAGTGCGCGCATGGCTTTGACGACGGTGCCGACAGCAACGGTCTGTGAGCCCTGTACTGCCAAGAATAACAGCGTGCGCTTCTCCACCACGACTCCCAGAGCGCAGACGATGCTAGGTCCAGCTTGAATCCCGAAAGTTAACAAAGCATCTGTGACGTAGCACTTGGAACTTTCGCCTCGCGGCTGCTTGGTGTCTCCTTCCTGGGCAACATGTGTGCACCCTGCGTTGGATCAGAGTGAATTTCCTTGTGGATAGATGGCCCGCCTGGACGCGGAATTTATCCGGGACCGTGAGTTCCTTGGGAATACCTTCTACAGACAAGGAGGCCCCGGGGAACTCGGTCAGTAACCTCACCTTGTGTACCCCCTTCGAATCGGTTGTTTAGACCAGGGATAAGGTCAACCACTGAGAACCCTTAGAGTCCCAACCTAGTACAGTACACTGGTGGGTAGCTAGACAAACAATCACCCGGGGGGTGCTACCAGACTCCCGGGGTGCGATTAATACGCAACTAAAATATGTACACTGGTTCTTTCGGAGAGAGACTCCACCGGTGAAGGCCGCTAATAGTATTGGGCGAGACCCTGAGAATATGAAATGTCACTCCCGTGCCGGCTAGACCGCACTCCGGGGTAACAAATATGAAATGCCCGAGCTTCCGGAAACCCTCGCAAAGGTGATATGGAGTTTGCCTGGTGGTTCAGTCTTCTAGCACGGATCCCCGATGCCGCGTTCTTCTCCTAGTCGCTGGAACGAGGTCTGCGCGCTTGAGGGAAAAGTAAGACTGAATTCACCAACCGTCAGCAAAGCAATCCTTCATGAGTCCAGACACGCGGTGTCGTATATGATGTGTTACATAGTGCCCCGGGGTTTCCGGGAGGTCGACCGTCTCGTTTTAGTTTGGCTATCCCGAAGAAGCCAAGCCTCCAAGCACCACAATCATCCAATTCCCAAAAAGAGAGCGCCAGAGAGGCGGCACAGCACGGCTGACGACCGCAGACAGGACGACCATAGTGTAGCCAAGTCAGCCCATAGTGAAATCAAGTAGTTAGGCAGATCCAAGGATGTACCATATGTTAAGCATCGCCCAAGGCCTTCGGGCCGAGGCAATGCCCAGAAAGCAGAGTGATGTCGTGGTGGTTAGACACTTATCAATATGGATTCTATTTGATACTCACTTGGGCTTTGTAAGGCATACTGAATATCACTTGGCGATTCCAACCAGATATTTTTGAAATCGTGTGAATGGTGATTGCCGGTATTGAATCACCGAGCCTGGCTATTGGCTGAAACTAAAATTACGCTGTTTCTATTGGGCGGGAGGTGCCATACCAATGCAAAGGCTACTTGTTGGAGCCAGAATCGCAGCGATATGCTACCATACCAAAATTCCTCCGACCGGAGGACCTCTCCGACCTGTGCCAAAATCACGGTACATGTTGCGAGGAAAGGCCAACGTACTTTAGTTGATAGCCATGGTACTGTTTGTGTTTAGGGGATATTATATACGCTGTGTAGCAGCAGAGAGCCTGCTTTAGCCTATTTTATAGGCGGCTCAGATTCGCCTGAAACGACCTGTGGGCTTAAAAACTAGCGAAAAACATGCAATTGGGAGCCGAGAGCCATGTGCTCTCGAGCTGGTAAATTCAACAATGAGCCCCGAATTTCGTGGCGGGGTCCACTATTAAGGTCATCGGCGACAGACTGTCGCAGCAATGCGCGCCTATTGGTAGATTATCTAACAATACGATCGTGCCACGTATTGGCGCAAAGACACGCTGCCGGTAAGCGGCTGACAGCCACACAACAGAGGCCCAAGACTGGGCCGTCGCCGACAGCAAAGCTGGGATCTCATTCTGCATTTCTTCAGCCCAACTACGCAAGTCGCCTACTCTCTCAGGCCGCACAGACTTTCGACTCAGAATGAGCTGGAGATCTCGTCTCTACCTCCGCCTCACTAGCGTGTAGCCGACGCACTGCTGAGTAGAGACTAATCACGTGTTACTACGGTGCCAAGGGCGGTGTCCTGCCGTTTCTGCGAAGAGTGCTGGTACTCTGCTGCTGAACTATCTTTTATATTGTTTCTTAACTACTGTGAGTCGTGCTAAACATGCAATAGACGGTGTATTTTCCCTCTTATCCCCCCCCTCTTGTTACGTGCTGTCATCCTATGTTTCAGCCTGCAGGGCACTATCGTTGCGAAATAGCTTCGTGAACTCCATGCGCACGACGTTGCAGTTCAGCTTGGGCTTCTTTTCCTTCGGCACGCTGCAGATGTAGGCAGAAGACTCCATCGCAAGAAGCCGACCCTTGGTACGTACTAGCACTCTGTTGATGTGACGCATGAAGTAAAGCATGAAGATTCCACATTCCGCTGGGGCGGCTTGGTTCGCTGAGTCTTGACAGAATAATTAAATCCCTTTTTGCCGTACTCTTCCAGTGCCTCTTTCCGGAAGTATCCTCCTATATCCCGCTTGACTGTGTCTGTGTCGTGGTACAGCAGTGAGTCGACGTGCAACATGTAGGGTTTGACACCCTCAATGGCATACGCTGGGTTCCTCATGACCACGAAGCGCCAATGCAGGTCCATACACACAGGTATCAACACAGTGCGATACTTCTCGTACGGGAACCGAGCCGTAATACCACACACTTTCTCATGGGTCTTCTGCATGTTTCGTTTGTTGGCTCGGTATGTCGCGAGGAGTGTTCCAAAGA
>JAGDFM010000283.1:0-18374 GCA_019155715.1 Phytophthora pseudosyringae | reverse complement strand
TCTGACGGCAAGCGCATCGGCGTCGAGCCTCTTCATCAGGGGGTAGTGCAAGATGAGGTAAGCTGTGAGAACATCGGCTACTTGCTGACTCAGGTTGTACTTGGCGTTCTCCATCTTGTAGCAGGTTTGTGAACAGCGAGCGTTAGACATCGGCGATCTTCTCCTGTGTCTCGGTGTCGAACGGCTTCAAGTCAAGCGCCTTGACTGCGGACTTCGTATCGTACCCGCTGAGTGCCTTACTGACCATGTGATCTTCTCTGCTTGTGTTGAAAATGTAGTTGAACCCCTTGTTTGTCGTCGACATGTTCCAGGCCCCGCGGTCAAAGATCCAGCGGTGTGTGAGGCCTTCACACCCGTTCGCGTGCTGTGCTCCACCGCGGCGAAACGAGTGGGACGTCAGCGGTTGTACGACTCCAGCGGCAGGCGCGACACGGTTCAGCCTACGGTTGAGGTGGGAGTATATCGTCGGGGCAGCAGCGGCGGGCTTCGGGGCAGCAGCGGCGGTTGGGGCGCCACCGTCAAGGGCGGCAAATGATTCAGCACTTCCACCAGCGGAGTCGCCGGCGACAGCGTGACGGCGGCTTCGAACTGAGATCTCGGGCAAGTTGTCGACCAAGGCAGCGGACGGAGCGGGCTGCGTGATGAGCGCCACAGCGATCGCGTGCAGCGGGCAGGTGACGAAGTCGGCGTCTGGGAAGAGCGACAACCCTTGCTCTTCAGATGTCTTCATGCGGATGAAGCGCACGAAGAACACATCGGCTGCATCAACGGAGAGGTTCTGCTTGCGGACGAGCGACAGGTCTGAAGCTCGTCCAAACAGGTACCACAGCAGACACAACAGAGCTGCGTCTTGGTAGTCGCTAGAGGAACATGCATTCTTATACAAATACAACATCATCTCTTTTAAGTCGCTCTTGGAGCATGGTGGGCCTTTGTTGACTACTTTTCCGTCTCGCTTCAGGCAAAAGCTGTCAAGAGTCATCCCCATGCCAAGCATCTTTGCTTCGACAATATGTCGTTGCACGGGGAAGACGTCAAACAGCCACATTTTACTCTGTCTAAAGTATTGCATGACGGTATTCCGAACAAGTGTTTGGCCGTTCTTACCCTCCTTAAATGCAAGATACATGCCAAACTTATCCAGCACCGATTCAAAACATTTACCTGTAGCGTCTTGCTCAATGCATTGCTTAACATAGTCAAACTCTACATTTTTGCTTTTGCAGAAGGCCGTGAACGCACCTTTGGCTGTTGTCTTAGCACGCTTGGTGTTGCCACACTTGAGCTCAGCTAAGCCCATCCTGGTCGGATTGGTCGGATTGGAAGCGAATATGCAAGTGATATTCTCGATACTTGTAATTTGGATGGAGATACATATATTTCTCATGCCTCTCCGACCCGATACGTCGGAACGGCTGGTGTAGAGGACCTCCCAAAATATCTACATTGCGATTGGTCAAAACGATTTGAACAAATGCATCTGATAGGTTAATTATAAATTAGATGCTGTGATTGTTGTTGCTGGGCCACTGTGCCCCATACAAAAGTCAAGTATGGTCGGATAAGTCGTCATATTCATCCATATCGTCTTTTAGTTCTGGCTGGGCTGGTTCGTGCTTCTCATCGAGGCGCTCAAGGTTGTTCTTCATTGCGATCCGAATGCGTTCAGCTTCGGTTCTAGTCAGCGTATGAGGACGCTTGGATGCTACAGATTGACTGCGAGTTTGCTGCTGCCCTTCCCTTGCGTCGATCTGCAAGGTCTGAGAGGAATTGGCACTGGACGGATCGTACGACGAGTCGGAGTCCGCTGCGTGGCCGGATTGCTGGGATGTTTGCATCTGGAGTTCTTCTTGGTGCTCTCGTGCCGTCTCCTCCTGCCACTGACGCAAGATCGCGATCGACAATTGGTAGTTTTGCAGTACGGCTCGAACCTCTGGCGCCGTCTCGTCCGCCAAATTCAAGCGTAGCAGCTCTTCTTGTTGCGGGCGCGAGAGCTGGGAGGCAGTGTTAACCAAGAAGGCGAGTAACTCTGCATAGCGGTGGGGTTCGGCTCGATCTAGGATCAACGATATTTCACATTGGAGCTCGTGTGACATTGTCATGCCTGTAAGCTTGCGGCGGAGCTCGTCCACATCTCCATTCCGGAGGGCTAGATCCCACGCGTCTTGTGATGCCTCACGCCCTTGACTACCTGTAGTGCTCTCCTGGCTCGCGGCGGCCGCCGTCGCCGTGGATGGCTCACTGGCCGGGGCCGTCTCTGCTGGCGTTGTCGGTGATCTCTGCTCACTCTTGGCTCTCTGATGGATGAAGGCCGAGTAATGCTCGCCCCAGTAGCGCAGCACCAAGGGAGGTTGCTGGTCTTTGACTTTCGCCGTTCGTATCATGGCTATGCATCTCCCGAGTAGAAGCGGGAGGTGTTGCCCGATTGCAAACGTTTGTCGGCTACGCGTTGTTGTACTAGGCCTGTAGTATGAACAGTGCCATTTTTGCTGGTGGTCGACGTCATACGCCATGACAAAGATCTGGCGTTGAAGGAAATTGGCCGCCATGGCCATTGTCTCGCTACATCCCCAGTTATATCGCGGAATGATCGCGTTTCTGTCCGATGATGAAGACGCATATTGCTCCAATACCATGCGGTCCCAACCGCGCTGCATGTTGATGAGCGTGGTTTTCCTGACGAAGTGGTCGTATTGCTCGAGCATGTGCAACTGACCAGTCGGCAGGAATCACATCTGCGTCGAGGGTTGTCCCGCTTCAGGTTACGATTAACGAAAGGCCCAGCAGAGCGCTCGCCTTTGATTTGCACAGGGGGAGCGCGGTGAGTCATGCCGCGCGAGTCGGTCGTGGGCAGGCGCCTCTCTGGGCTCTTCCTGCTTGCCTTCACGGCAATGCCTTGCCCCGAGCAGGCATCTTAGGATGCTCCCGAAGCCTATTGACTCGCGATCGACTGGCAGCGGCAGCTGCTGGCTGGTCCGCGGGTCTCAGGCGGTCGATGACGACGCGGACCGCGTAGACAGCGTGGCGGACGGAGGTCGCCGCGCCTTTCGCCGCTCTTTTCGCTGGTGGCGGAGGCTGCGCGAGCGCTGCAGCCTGAGGGCAAGAACGGCCGATCTTTTGCTTGGTGTGGCATGATTACGTCTTCCAGTATCGGACGTATCATCGCAGCAGCAGCAGTGCAAGTTGCACTGCAGCGGTGCATGAGCGGCCAATCCAATGCTGTCTGCCAGCCTACTTAGCTTGGCTGCCAAGCCAGCGCGGACGTCGTTGGAAAAACTCGGCTCCGAGCTCGCTCAGTCCTCGGCAGCCGGGTGACGGGCGGGCTGCGGCCAAATTTGCTCGGCCGAGTGGCGCCACAGTGGCACTGATTCACGCCATCACGTCGCGGTTAAAGGCCCTGGGCAACCAGTAAACGCCTCCAGTTTACATCTCCCGACGCGACACTGGAGTCGAGATTCTCGAGAAGCACGTCAGATGGGCGCCTCCGGCCGTCCTGACGCTAGCGGCCAGCACGCGTCCAGCGGTCCACCAAGGCTCGGCCGACGTGCCGAGGGACGCAGATGGAGGAGAGCGCCAAGGTCGCGGGGCGCTCTTCAACTTGTCGCGGCCTCGTCTCTGCTCGGTATCGTCAGTGCAGATCTTCCCCTTCCACTTGGCAATTTGCCCCCGACGTCAGCCGAGCAAATCGCGGCGGACGACTCGAAATCAGACAGCAGCAGCACCGCGCCGATGCCCCCGAGCGCCTCCGGAGACCTTAGCGGCGTCACCGCCAAGCCCACGGAGGTGGCGCCGTTCCTCAGGAGCCTGCGCCAGATGCTGGACTCGGAGAGCCCGCGCATCCTGCGCTGGTCGGCCGACGGCAAGGCCTTCGAGATCCATGACATGGCCGCCATGATGCGCCTCGTGCTGCCCAAGTACTTCAAGCACGGCAAGTACACGAGCTTCCAGCGCCAGCTCAACTACTTCAGCTTCCGCAAGTGGACCAAGTCCAAGGCCGTCGTGTGCACCTTCTCCAACCAGTTCTTCCAGCGCGACCAGCCCGCGCTGAGCTGGCGCATCACGCGCAAAAAGTCGCTGCACGCCAAGAAGCCCGAGCGCGGCTCCAGCCAGGCCAAGCCCATTGTCATCAGGCTGCTGGCGGGCGAGGCCTGCAGCCCGGCGTCCTTCCCGTCCCCCACGGACGCGCACTCCCTGGCGAACGCGCTGGGCCTGCGGGACGTGTACGGCGAGGTGTCGGAGATCACGTTCCATGAGCCGCTGCTGGGCGACGAGCACGCACTCGACTGGGTGGACGTGCTGTACTCGTCGCTCGAGCCGCTGCTGGACAACGCCGCGTACCCGTCGTTCCGCGACCACGCGTTCGACTACGCCGAGTTGTGACGGCGCCACGGCCGCGTCAGTGCGGCCATGGCCATTTTGAGTGAGCCGCGGCATTAAAAGAACGAGAGCGATTATTTTATTCCAGCGAGAGTTACGAGTGGTGGCAGGGAGCAAAAGGACCCCCGGCCGAGAACATGTAGTTAGGCCCCTATCCTCCTCACCAAAATAACAGCGGCCGAGTCTGTACAACATCGATGGGTCCTTGCCGCTGCTGGCACCCCACAAACACAGCGGCAGCTGTCGACCTATGTTGCCCGGCATCCGGTTGGGCCTCGACGGAGGTACCTTGAGCCATCCTGGCGACAAGAAGTTCCCTCGGGAGTCAGGGCCAAGTGCTTGAAGACACCTCCTTTGATGCGAAGTACGCCTGACTCAGTCTCACTCGGGCCCTCGCCCGAGTGACGTGCTCGTCAGTCAAGCCACTTGACGCAGTGTCACTCACAACGAAATGCCATCATTACCTGCATGTAAGGCCCTTATTAGGGCCACTGTGAGTGCCTGCCAGGAGAGCACCGTACCTCCGTGCAGGCACCTTGGTGCTGTGGTGCTGCCAAGGGTTCTGCCCGCATTGCGGCAGGCGCCTTCAGGCTTGCAGTTGTCTGAAGGCCTCAGCAACGAGCAGACTGCGTGATTGGTGTACAGTACCTTGGATCCAGTATGGTCCACCGTCCGAACAAACGAGACGAGGGCTATCCAGGTTTGGCATGGTGCGCAGACCGTCTCTCGCATGATAGCGTTAGGACCTTCTTGGTTGTTTGCGTGTATTGATATGGTAAAAGACGTTTCCTCCAGCGTAGCTAGAAGACGCCCGGGTACCGGTGCGGGGCAGTACAAGCCCCCGCGTCGGTGAGTGAGTCGGTTGTCTAAACGAATGTGACGGGCGACGCCCGCGACTGTCGCCCCCGTTAAATAAGGAAAGGGTTGCAGCCAGGTTACGGCGAGAGCAGCTTGGGAGTGGAGAAGGAGCAGTCCGTGCCGGTCGGGTCGCTGTTCTCGAGCAGATCCAGGTCCAGCTCCGGGTACAGCACGTCGATCCAGGCCAGCGACGCGTCCTCGTCGAGCCCATGCGGCCGCGACGGCAGCGCTGTCTGCACAGTCACAACGGGGTCGAGCTGCTTGGCGAACGTCAGGTCCGGAGCAGGCCGCGCCCGCGACTCCTGCTGCTTCTTGATGCTGCGCGGCGACGCGTGCTTGGTCGGCGACAGCGCGCGTTTGCGCGTGATGCGCCAGGTCAGGGCCGGCTGGTCGCGCTGGAAGAACGGGTTGGAGAAGGTGCACACGACGGCGCGCGACTTGGTCCACTTGCGGAAGCTGAAGTAGTTGAGCTGGCGCTGGAAGCTGGCGTACTTGCGGTGCTTGAAGTACTTGGGCAGCACGTAGCCGGTCATGGCGGCCATGTCGTGGATCTCGAAGGCCTTGCCGTCGGGAGTCCAGCGCAGGATGCGCGGGCTCTCGGTGTCGAGCATGCGGCGCAGGCTGCACAGGAACGGCGCCACCTCCTTCACGGGCGTGCCGTCCGCGGGGTCCTGCGCTTGGAGCTGCGCCTTCTTCGCGGGTGCTGCGCGCGACATGGCCCGGTGGGAATCAACAGCGCGACGACGAATCAGCGAGTCAAATGCTGCTCTGCTGCTGACTCGAGGTGAGTCCGTGCGGCTTGCGGGGCAAAAGTGAAAGTGAAGAGCACACAGACGGAGAGACAAGATGCGGACGCGCACATCGATTACGCCGTAACTTACGGTGCATCTGACAAGCAGGCCGTCTCTCGTCGTGCGGGGTTAGAGACGATCGGCCAGCGGCGCTTGGACCGGCACGCACACACGGCAAAAGCTGACACGCGCCGGCAATGCCGGTGCACTGCTGGAGCGCTGGGCCGGCCACTGGCCGGGCCAGGGCGTCTCAATCTCGCGTCGCACAGCGTGTCGCGAGGTCGGCGGGTGCCGGCCACATCGAGATCAAGCGGGGCGGGTTTAACGCAGCCCAGCGATCAAGTCAAGTCTGCTTCGTGCGGCCACGTCGCACGCCAAGGCGGTCCCTCCCTCGTGGCGACCGGGTTGCGGCGCGCTCGCCTGGTCTTTGCCTGGGGTCTTTTACGAGATTGCCGCGTCGTCGCCTGGAGCGTGAGCCCAGGCCTCGTCTAACATGCCGGCCCCAAGCACCACTTGCTCGACAAGAGACCATGAGAGACTCACCGGGGTGGGAATAAGGGAGGCCCTCTCTCGGTGCGGCATCACGCGCCACACACTGGCTGGCCATGGTGCTGAGCTGGCGCGTAATGAAGACACTATACCTGTACGCGCACTCCAATCCACATGGAGCCAGGAAGCAAGGCATGAAGAGCTGCTCGATTTGGAAGCTCGCCGCGCGCTGGGAACGCGTGCATGTCATGTCCGTCCTGGGGCTGTAACGTCGTGTCCTCCAGCCGGAAACGATCATGCACGGTTCAGCCGGCAAAGCGTGAACACGGTGAACGGGGGCGAAGATGCCGCTCCGGGATGCAGCGCGCGAGTAAACGCGCCATCTGCTGCAGACTCATCCTCGCGCGAATGGATAGCCTGGCAGACTCACGCTGCAGCAAGGTGCTCTCTGAAGAAAGCGTCGTGGGCCCGGACCCTGTTGCAATTTGCAACTGGAGCTCTCGGCGAGATTATGCTGTAGATGGACTGCACTTTGCTGTACTGTAACTTTGTTTTGCAAATTCCTGCACTGCATCTCAACGCGTTCGATGATGCTCGGAGGTGCTGAGCAAGAGTCAGCGCGCGATTTGAGCGAACTAACCGCGCTAATACAAATTATGGTGGGGGCGAACTCGCAGCTCGACCCATGGACAGCCTTCACGAATCGGTCAGATGCCTGCGCGTCGTTGGACATCTCGGTGCATGAAGAGCAGGCTATATGTGGAGCTAAGACGCTCTTTGGGGTTGGGTACTGTGTGGCGCACTGGAGGTAGGCTAGACGCGACTCCATCTATCTGCGGTCAGGTGACGCCTTCAGCTCTTTTAGACTGCCAGAAAGCTACAGTACCAGCTTGTCAAGGATGTGCCCACTGAAGTGCGACGTTCCCTGCAGGCGAAAGCTGGTAAGACATCCACTAGCTGGAATTGATACGATACAAGGAAGGGTTGGCTGGTTGAAGCAGCTTCGCTTCGCTCCCTGCGTTGAGGAGGGTGTCAGGGAAATGGACGGGCGTCTTCGCAGTCAACTCGGACATCGCACGATGGCGCTCAGTCACGCAGGGCAAGAGTAAACATACGCTATTAGATGCATGCGTCGCTATTGGAGTGCGCTAGAAAATGTTGTCGTGAACTCGATATGCATGAGGATGAAGTGTGTTTGCTCGAGAACACTAGTACTTATAGGAGTTTGGAACAAGAAAGCCTTGGCCAAATATATATTCCAGTGGAACAACGCGACCTAGCTTGGCTAAATGATGTATCAACTCCCATTCGGATCGTTCGACTGGCACTTTGAAGCGATGGGTAGTACACGGTGTGCGCTAGTAAACCACGACTGTATACAGTCGGAAACGAGCAATATCAGCGGCGCGAAAAAAATTGGAGCCGCATACGATGGTTTTGTTTGAGCTCGGAGCTGTGAGCACAACGAACTGAGAGGAACAATATGACAATGTACCAACATTGCGATAGGTTGGTTTTGTAGTCGTCGTCGTTGACAACAGGGATAGAATATCGATGTTTAACAGCTTATGTCCCTGAGCAAGCAAGGCGACGCGTGAAGAGCTGCTTGATTCGGGAGCTGCTTCACGCTGGGACATCGGTTTGGCTTCCGGTGACAGGAAGGCAACCAATCGGAGAGCTGTTGATACAGGCAGTCAGAACTGTTGCTGAACAGTGGCACGCACTCCTTGTCAGCGTCGACTGCGTCGTATCGGTGGCATCCTGAAGGTCTTGCCAAGCCTGGGCTCTGGAGGCCCGTTAGGCGAACATACAGCTCAGAGATGTTCTGCATGGTCGCCTCAATCCCTAGCGAGGACAGACTGCAGGGCGGCTTGAACGTGCATGTCAATCACGTTGAAGTTGGACCACCCAAAAGTGGATGGCTACATACTCAAAACAGGACGCGTCCGTTTCCCAAAACAGGCTGTACTCCATATTTGGGAACGTCCACGTGGTCATTTTCGTACGGTTTGATTCGCCCACTTCAATAACTGCCAATCACATCGATTGCCACGAAGCGCCGCGATTCGCTAACGGAGCGCGTCACGAGCCGACGTGGCGCACCACCGGGCTGGACAGGTGGTCGGGTCCCACTGTCTGACCATCACAAAAGTCAGCGGCCCGGCTTTGGGCGCCCCTTAACGGGCAACCGAGCAAGTTGCAGTTGCACACCGCTTGAGTCGGCATAGTGTCCGCAAGACAGCGCCGACACCAAGTGTAAACCACTTGCAGCATGATGGGCGCCGGTAAATGGAGACGAATGGCGATTAATGCGCTGGATTCCGTTGCCGCGTCAAGTGCTAGCGGACCCCTTGCTAAAGGACCCAGTGTGCTTCAGCAAGGGGTCCTTCAGCGCTTGACGCCCCATCCTCGTGTCCCGACAGGCCTTGGACAATCCACCGTCTGTCTGCGTTGAAGTGAAGTCGCTTGTGACGCTTCTGATGTGTCAATGCCATAGCAAATACCCTATTTACAACATTAGACTGCAGCACTACTTCGGCAACTAAAATACTTTCACTCCACCACAGCGAGCCCCCGAGCTTATAAACACACACCACCGTCATCCTCCTCCACCTTCTCACACAACTCCCGCCGATCTAGGAGTCCTTCATGAGCTCCAGCACGGCACTGATCTCCTCGCCCGTGAACTCGGCCGCCACGGGATTGCTGCCGTACCCCGGCTGCGACTGCGGCTGCTGGGGCGGGGACTGCTGCTGCCGCGCGTTGTGCGCAGGCGAGCTCTCATACTGTCGCTCCAGGTATTCTTGCCGCATGGGCTGCGCGTACTGCGGCTCCGACGTAGACATGAACGTCGTCGTCGTCGCCGTAGGCTGGTACGAGCTCACTAGCACGTTGCTGTCGCCGCCACGCAGGTACGACGAGTACGGCACCTGGGCCGACACGTACGACCCCACTGACGCGTAGCTCGCGTTGCTGGACGTCGCCATCTCAACTGAGCTGGCCGGCGTCGTCGAGTCGTAGTAGCGGTGCGAAGACGTCGGCGGCAGGTGGGTCAGCGGGTGGAACGAAGAGCCCAGCAGGCCGCTGCTCGGCATCCCCACGGCCTCTGACGGGAAGGCGCGCGTCGGGAACGGCAGTCGCGGCGCTGCTTGCGACTGTGTGCGATCGTCCATAAACGCCTTGGGCACCAGAACAGAGCTACCTGACAACCGGCGGAAGTCGTTTTCTTCGCGCTGCTGCTGCTGAGGCTCCTTCTGCATCATCATGAGCGCTGACGGCACACCGGGAATCCCGCCGTACATGCGGTTGCGGTCCTGCTGCTGGTAGAAGTCGTCGCTCATGACGTCCGTCTGCAGCTGGTGCGGGAACTCGACGTGTCGAGGCTCGGCCTCCGTCTGCATGACACCCATGGGCGAAGGCATGACTCGGGTCGACTTGAGGCTCTTGGGGCTCTTCCGGCCCAGGGCGTTGCCATTGCTGGCGTTGACGTTCTCGTCCGAGGCGTTGGTGAACCCCTCGGCCACGCTGCAGTGCAGCTTCTGGTGCTGCACGTACTCCTTGTAGTTGTCACAAGCCCACGAGCAGGCCTGCTCCGTACACCGGAAGAGGTTCTGTCCGTCAGGGAAGTGGATGCGCATGTGGCGCTTGAGCTTGGTGCTGGTGTTGAAGCGCTTGCCGCACGTCTCAAAGCAGCACGGGTAGGGCCGCTCGCCGCTGTGGATGCGCTTGTGGCGGCTGAGGTTGCCCGACGTGTTGAAGCGCTGCGAGCAGCCCTGGTAGTCGCAGGCGTACGGCTTGTTGCCCGTGTGGATGCGCATGTGGCGCCGCAGCGCGAACGAGCGCGGGAACTGCTTGCCGCAGTGCACCTCGGGGCACACGAACACGTCGCGCTTGGACTGTTTGGGGCTCTTGACCGACACGGTGGACGTGAGCTCCTGCGTCTGGATCGCCTCGGGTTTCGCGTCCGTGGCCGTTGCCCAGGGCTGAAAGACAGCCGACGAGGCAGGAGGATGGGGGAGATGCGCGGGCGCATCCTCGTCAAGGCGGCGGAATCCCGCTTTGCCGGGCGCGTACACGACGGCGGGCTCGGCGCCGCTCAGCGCGGGCGACGGCGTCGTTTGCATGCGCATGTAGGGCGCCACGACACTCGTGCTTGCTGGTTGGGGGTGTTGAAGTGCAAGAGCGGACCTGCGCGGAAGGCGGCGAGTCGAGGAATGAAGAGCCAATCGCCCGCAAAGTCGCCGACTCGCCCCCTCAATCCGCAACAGCCCTGCGCCCTGTCGCTCTGGAGCTACACCACTGCAGGAACTAATAGCTATGCAACGGATATATGATCGCAGGATATGGAATCTGCAGAGGAATACAATACCGGAGCCGTTGCCGTTGCTGCGTTGGGGAGGTATCATGTACTGCAGGATTGAGGGGTAGAGAGAGGTGATCAAGTGATGAATGCAATTGCAGAGCCAGGCGGATGGCATTTAACTGCCGCGCCCACTAATGTGTAGTACACATTAAAGCGCAACATGTATCCATTTTGGAGATCCTATCACACGCGTACATGCCCATTTCCACGTGGATTGCTTGCTTGGGAGTCTGGTGTCGCCAAGGCAGCGGTTTCCCTGCAGTGCACTTGCCCCCAACGCAGAACATTTAGCATTCCATTCGTGCTAGAAGCCAAACCGAGTTTGAAGAGGAATGAAACTCGTGCGAGTTCCTCGTGAGCGCTACTAATACTTCAGGTATAGTACTGTACATGTAGCTGTCGACGCCGCTATAGAGAACAATGCTACAGAAACGAACTAGGGTGAGCCCGCTCGGCTCGCATCTTCACGATATGCTGGTGGATGGCCGGCCATTTCACTGCCGCCGCCCCCGAGCTGCGAAGACCGCAACGGGAACTACGAAATATATCGTGTTTACTTACGCACGGGGCAGGTTCGTGTAGACCCATCATCCGCCGATTCCGGCATTGCCAGCTCACGGTAATACTGTACAACGAGATTTCCCAAGCTTGAAAACAACATACAACTCAGAACGCCAGGTACAGTAATTGGGCCGCAGAAAAGCGTGGCTTCCGACTACCGCTGCCGAGTCGAGAGCGGTAGTCGGAAGCCTTGCCATAGGGGGCTGTATGAGTAAAAAGAATTAACCCAGAGAAAGTCCCCCCAGCGGCTCGGTTCCAGTGCGTTCCAGGTGTCCACAAATCGCATGGGCTACCCAATCTTGGTGAAATTCCTGATGATGTGACTGGTTTCAGCAGCCTTGGACGGCTGATTATGCGGTCGTCTGCGAGCCCTTCGGCCTTGACCGGCCAAGAGCTTGCTCGCTGCGCAGGTAGCAATAACAAAAGCGTCGCCCATTGCTGCTGCACTCGACGCCTTCAGCGACCGATGCCGAGGGGCTTTACTGCGCCGTTGTAGAGCCGCGTCAACTTGTTGTCAGCAGCTGCTTCCACTGCTGCTTAGCGCTTGTCATAATGGCAATGCCATTCCTTCTGCGCCGCCCGATGTGGCCAAGGGGCGGGCGCATTTGCACGGCCATGTCGACGCTGTGCCGTATGGAAATCCCAACACCAGCACAACTCTTGCTTGCGCTTGTTGCCACAAGGCTATCTCCGCGGCAAAGCACCGAGGGTGCCAGCTTCACCGGGACTCCACTGACTGTCAAGTGACGCACTCCACACACTTTCGGTGGCAAAAGAGCGCAAATGGTGGTAAGTAAAATACAACATGTAGCCATGTCGACGTGTCCTTATCAGAGGAGATGGGGACCATTTAACACGTGGGACGGTCAAGTCACGCCTGACGCTTTGGCTACATTGGATTGGGACTGTGCGCACGGGTGTCACGTTGGCTCGTAAATGAGCGCCACAACGACCACGAAGACAGCAAGCGACCAGCACTGCAAGAACACAGCGGGTTCGCCGAGTATTTCGCTCGTGCCAATCTTCACGAGCTTTAGCAGACGTAATTGAGGAGCAATAAACGTGACTTTTCGATCCGAGTGCTCGTGTAGATCCTACACGCAGCCTAGCCATGCTTCGACCTCGGGGTCACATGGATCACCAACACTTTGAGCTATCTGACGTCTCCGCATCTCGATAGCGTACGAATTCGGCGTACAGGTGATGCCCATGAATCGCACGTTGTAGCACATGGCCTCCAGCTCGTTAGGATTGTTGCATTGTCGATACATTGCGCCTTTGCATACTGCCATCGTCTCCTCCGTTGGGGTGCCCTGGACCGCTTCGGGCCCAAGGACGGCGCCGCAAATGCTGAACGAGAACTTGGTCGCCGACGCCAAAGTCGCTTCGGTCGCCTTGCTCTCGGAGGCCAAACAAGTCGCAGCCGGGAGCCCCCAGACCGGATGAACGCCGCATTTGTCGTTGCTCAAGTCGCAGTCTCCCAGAAACCCGTTGCAGCACCAAGCCCCTCGGTCTAATGTGGCGAAAGATGTGAGCTTCTTGACCGGCGCAAAGTCCGGGAGGGCGTTGAGAGATGGCAGGATGGCCAGAACCAAACGCTCGAGGTTGTGGAGGTTGTCAAATGCTGGGAGCTCCTCGAGAAACAGGAACCCGGCCAGCGTGAGAGACTTCAGATTCGTCAGACCGTTGAGCGAGGGCAACTTGACCATGGATGAAAATGCGGCTAAGTGGATGAACGTGAGTGAGGCCATACCGTCAAACAAATCCTCCGATAGGGCCGCCATAGCGCTGAAACTCTTGCTCTCAATATGCCTGGACAACAAAACAAAAGGTACTTAGTATCTGATTCGACCGCAGAAACCTCGAGAAACGTACAAGAACTCGAGCTTGGTGAATTCATTGGCCCACGGTGGGAACGTCTGCGTGTGCGTGTACTCCAGAGATCTGTCAACGGTAAGAAACGGCCGAGTGAGTGCCTAGAGAAGACACAAAGACAAGAGTAAGCTGAGATTCCACTCCGTACAAGTGGCGTAGATTGCTGCAGCGCCGCAACTCGTCTGGGAGCACTGGCAAGAAGCAGTTCGTCAACTGGAGCGTCTGTAAATCACCCGTTGATGCCAACTGAGCGACGTTCGCAGTCACATCTCTCGGATTCATCCACTCTGCGTATGTCGCGGGAGCGATATCTCGATCGACGAGAATCAAACACGGACACTGCGTCGAGGAGCCACTGTCCAGACGCGTCCATCGGCGTGCGTTCACCACGCACTCTGGATGCGGCTGGCATGCCAGATTTGAAGTTCTCAAGCTCTCTTCGGCAAAGAGTACCAGAAGAATGGCAAGCAGCACGAGTAAGGTCGCAGCGGGGCGATTGCGCTTGGGATAAACGCTACTTCGCAGCTTCCCAGGGCTCTGAATGAGCTCGGCAACTTGCCAGAGGCGAAAGCAAAGGGTGAGATTCACACCGATACGTGTGAATAAAGTCAGCACGGACATGATGCGTAAGGTTTTGAGAGCCTGGTAGATGACTGCACTCTCGGCCGGATCCACGATCACACTCGCGCTCTGTTCATACCAACCCGGTGGAAAGACCTCAAGGTTGATCGCCAACTTGGCGCGGTTGAAGGAGAATGTGGAGAGACAGTAAACGATCACGAGCATGGGGTATGCAACGACGACCATGAAGTCAAACCTGCATACAAGACAAGCTTTGTGAGGATACGAGTACTAGAGACACAAATTTCCCGGTGCGCGTACAGAATATCGATGAATATCTCGACACGCGGAGCTCGATCATGCGAAATGAACATGATCGCAGCACAAGACAGAGCGTTGGCTGCCACGATGAGCGTGCAAAATGGCGATAAGCACAACAGGCGAGCCGGACTCGAGTATTTGATGGAGAAGCAGCACTTCCAACGCCAAGTCGACAAACTTTAGTGCTAGTTTCTGCGAAATGTTGCCAGCAGAAACAGCCGAGTTAGTATAGCGATTGAAAACACGACAGCTAAAATACTGTAGCTTCGACGTACGGTCACTTTAGTCGTCGAGCTGTCGGCTTGACTGAGCGAGGCAGCCAACGCGATGGTGGCGGTGGCCACTCTACTGCTCCTTGATGAGTTCACGACAGCTTCGTGTAGAGAACTCTCGACCTTTCTGAGGACATTTACATGTATCTGATTAATTGACCGACGAGTCCTCGGTTGCTTCGTCGGTTTACGCCAGAGCAGTTTGACCAGAACACTGACGTAGGCTACCGCCACAATCGACAGACCGAGCGTTGCCAAGATCACCAAAGCCTCAGAAGCGTCGATGAACAACCAAAACGACCCGTAGTCGAACGTCTCCGTGCGCATGATGCGGTTCACGGTGTGATTCGGCGCGACATTCAGAAAAATGAGCCAAATCGTCCACGCCAGACAGATACACACCACCAACGCGATCACTTCTGAGAGGACAGCATGAAGGTGACGATTAGGAAGTAGCCGTGACGCAAACCTTCAACTACCTTACCTTTTGTCTTAGAGAGACTGTGTTTCCGATCGCACTTCGTTCCGGCTGGGTAAACCTTCTTTGGCGAGGATTGCGACGGTAGCGTCGAGGCTTGTGGTGAGAAAACTTCACGAGCTCCGTCTTCCTCCGGTTCCTGAAGTTTCCCCGTGGGATTCTTCATTTCCCTTTAGGTTCCAGCACAATAACCCGCTAAGCTCTGCAAGGTTTGACGTAGGCCAACCGCCAGTTAAATGAGCCGTGGGATGCCAGGAATACTTCGCTGAAATAAGTCAACCGTTCCAAGAATCTATCCTATAGTGTGCTGCACTATACATACAGCATATACAGAGGCCCAAGTGCGTGCGCCACTCCAACCCTTGTGTGTGAAACAAGTGTCTTCAATCCAGTAAGTACTAGTATACGCTACAGAAAGGTTTTGTGAATTCTCGAGCTGGTTAAAACACGTACCTTTCATTTAAAAACTCGCGAACCTCATGGCTTTTGAGCAGTATTGATTTCCTCGAGTGGCGGGCAAAATGGTACTTCCGGTCCCTACTGTAGCCGCCCCTACGTCGTAGGCCTAGCCATGCGGCTCGTCATGCGCAATTGGGATGCGACGTCGTTAAAGAGTCCACGCACTTGTCGAGGCTGCAAATATTTGGGGACGAGAAACACGATCATTTTCGTCTTGCCATTATCTACGACGTTGCGGATGGATATACAGTGGACAGTCAATCCCTCGAGCGCGTATTCCGAGAAACTACATGTAGAAATGTCTACGTGCTCATTTAATGAACATAACGATCCCAACTGGTTTAACGCTTAGACCAGCGTACGAAAGGATCGGTAAGATCTCTTTCTTGTGGCACGTGGTAAGCAAGAACTAACGTAAAACATGTGCTGGTACAAAGTGACCCTTGACAACTTGACAAAGACTTGTTCTACGCTTCAGTGCTCGAGAAGAAGTCGAGTGCATGAACCTCTGCGGTTGACACGCTTTGCAGTTTGAATAACAGTACTTGTACTCAAGCCGCGCCATAACGTCCGATCCCTAACGACCGACCGACATACAAACGTGTAGTATCATTTTACTCCCGATGATAACTACATGTAGGCGTCAACCTTGATTGCGTTCGTGAGACCGTCACGAGTTTTCGCAAGATCGTCTCGTGTGGTCGAGCAGGTGCATACAAACATGTACCATCCCATCTGCCCCGCGTATAGTGCACGATCGCCGAAGTTTACAGCTTTCGGAAGGTGCTTTAACACCTTCGGAACCTTTTGGTTTGACAGCAACTGGTTTTGACGAAGCGGTGAATGACTCTCTGGAACTCGGACAAAGAGTTACCAAGGCAATGCATACACAACGGTTGGCCTGCAACTTGCCGGCCATGAAAGCTTTGCCGCTAAGGATTAAACGGATGCTTTGAACTGCGCTGAATCGAAACGATGTCGGTTGGCGAAGGTCCCACAAGAGCTTTGGCCTCCTGGGAGAGAAGGGAGACCAAACCATGAAGTTCACGCTCCCGGAAGACGCCTTCCCGGCGTTGAATTTGTCCCAGGCGCAGCAAGACGCGTTAATTCAAGAAGCGGAGGCCGTCGTGCGCGAGACTCTGGCAGCGAACGAAGCTTTCCTCGCTGAGGGATCGACGTTCCCCAACTCAAAGTGGAGATTGATCCGTGGCCGAGATGGTCTCAACGTGTATCGTGAACGACGGGCTCCTGCAAGTTCCAAGACGCTGAACACGCAGGAGAGTGGGTCACCTGGAAGTGAGGCCACAACTTCCAGTCGTGCCTGGAGTGAGCAGCAGGGGGCGTTGGAGGTGACGTCTTCATCATCGTCGTCTACGTTCGCGAACAACCCGCTTTTCAAGCGTCCGGTCATGGTTCTGCATGGCACGGTGGACGGCTCGCTGGACGACTGCATGTTCGGGACGTTCGCGTCCACGGACGAGGCCTGGAAGTGGCGCAGCTCGCACATCAACGACCGTCTGGACGATGCCCGAATCCTGGCCACCATCCGCAAGCCGACGCACGACGACCCGTTCCAGTTCCTGGGCATCAAGTGGTTCGCCAAGGAGCGACCCGCTGTGCTGTCGAGCATCATGCAGCAGCGAGACTACCTCATCATGGAGGCGACGGGCCTCACTCGTGATTCGAAAGGCCAGAAGATTGGGTACTATTTAATGCACTCCATCTCGCTGCCTGGCGCCCCGGAGCTCACGGATCTGGGCATTATCCGCGCCAAGCTCAGTTTGTGCTTCATCGACCGCCAGAAAGGACCTGGCAAGGTCGAGAAGTACGCCCGCAACTACAGCAACCCCGGGGGCAAGATCCCGGACCGAGTAGCGGCTGCAGTCGGAGCGGACGCCATCATCAGCGCCTCGCGCGTGGTCGACTACGCGTACGTCAAGAAGCTCACGTGGTTCATGAAGGAAAAGGGCCGGCAGCAGCGCGAGTCTCGCCGCGAGTCGGGTCAGACAAAGCCCAAGCGCTGCGAGACGTGCTACAAGAGCTTCCGCATGTTCGCGCTGACTTCCACCAGCGCTTCGTGCCAAATCTGCCGTCGGGCGATGTGCGCCAAGTGCAGCGTCGTCAAGAAAATGACTATCGATGTGTCGAACACGGGGGCGGTCAAGCAGTGCACGCTCCGCTTCTGCTTGAATTGTTTGATGGAAGCCAAGGAGAAGTCCGTGTGGGAGATGGCACTCAGTGGAGTGGAAACTGCGTCGGAGACGTCGTCGGCCTCCGGGTCAGGCTGTCGATAGGAAGTCGATCTCGAGTAGATAGACTGCAAACCACCGTCGTAAGTACACACCCGTCTCGCCATTATTTAGCATCCGAGCCACGCCTCGACCTCGTTTGAGCTCTCTAATGGCGTCGCATCTCGATGGCGTTGCACCTCGATCTAATGTCCGAGCAAGCAGCGCGTAGCCAAACCTTCAATCACCAAATCAGCTTGAATTCTCTTCAAACCCCAGGCAAGAAGAACCTTACAGAAATACGAGTTTCGTGGACCTTTCCGCACATAAAGTGTCGCGGTCTTACCAAGGCTTTGGACAACACCCTGCTTACCGTAGCAACAGTAAAATAATATACAGTAAAAAGTTTAATGTTCATGTATGCTTTAGGAGTAGTCACCTATAAATTAAACACGCCGCAATTGCAAGCGGCGTTTTTATTTTTTTATTTTGAACGGTAAGTCATGTTTCGTAGTCACCGAGCTCTACATACCCAGGGAGATCGTTGGTAGCCACCGCAGCAACTACAGTAGTAGTCAAGAACTCCATCGCCGAGCAATTCAGGAAATCCACAGAGGAAATAGGATCTACAGTACATCTAGCAAAGGCTTTTCCGTATGTGAGACTCTGGAATGAGATATCTACTACGGATGCGCTGCCCTGTCGTGCACAGGTGAAGAATTAATTCAAGATGCCGTGCAA